>JANHGN010010488.1:13785-33491 GCA_024605025.1 Megaceryle maxima | reverse complement strand
CATCCCTGGAGGGGTTTCACAGCCATGGAGATGTGGTGCTGAGGGAGATGGTTTAGTGGTGCCCTGGCAGTGCTGGGTTAACGGTTGGACTTGATGCTCTTGAAGATCTCTTTCAACCTAAACAACTCTATGACTCCTCTTGCACTGGTAGAGAGAGTTTAATTATATTTCAGGCATTTTTATAAGGTAACTGACTAACTCTTTTTTTGCTGTTAGAAGTAGTAATTGGAGTGTCTTTTGCATTACTCTGCAGTTTTTTTACCGATGCAAAGGGACAAGTACCCATGTTTAATTAAAATAAATTTGACATGTGATTGGAGCTTATTCTGAAAAAGATAAAAAAGGGGGAATAAAGGGGGAAGGGCTTGGTGGGGAAGCAGGTGCAGGGGTGAGTGAGGCTGAGCTGAAGGGCTGGGGGGAGGCATGTCCCAGGGTGACGACACAGCACCTTGCAGAAAGCAGATTTCCAGGGGTGCCAAGGAAGCTGTGGTGGCAGCTCCTGGGGTTGAGGAGCTGGTGCCTGCATGGGGAAAGGTGAGTTCCTCATCTGGTGCCACTGGTGGACACAGCCTGTGGGCTGGGGACACCCCTGGGGACAAGGACAGCAGCTGGATTTATTGTACCCTGGGACCCTCAATTTGTCAAGGGCCAGAGCAGCAGCCCTGACACTGGCACGGGTGAAGATGAATTTCCATTCAGCACAGTTCGCCTTCCGACTCCATTAATCCTCAGGGTTCAGATGATGAATTTATTTTCTT
Organism: Megaceryle maxima; assembly: GCA_024605025.1. Classification (NCBI taxonomy): domain Eukaryota; kingdom Metazoa; phylum Chordata; class Aves; order Coraciiformes; family Cerylidae; genus Megaceryle; species Megaceryle maxima. Next base: position 32,733 of record JANHGN010010488.1, on the reverse strand, counting down.
TCTTTTGGATTTTTAAATTTTTTTATTATTATTATTTATTTTCCCTCCAGCATCCCCTCCCACTGCCCTGCCACAGCACAGAAAGAACCGAACAGATGGTGCTTTGCAGGGAAGCCAGAGCACCCATGAGGATACAGAGCCTGCCCACTCCACAGCCACGTGGCCACCAGTGCTCAGAGAAGCCTTGATTTCCTCTGGGAGAGCCAGAGGCAATGATTTTAGTATTCCCAGCGGGCGGGTGGGTGAGTGGGTGGGTGGGTGGATGGATGGAGAGAAGCTGAAGAAAAAGGGGCCGTTTAGTGGGCAGACCGCGCTCATACCCATCAACACGGCACTGACTGCTGCCTCCAGCCGGGAGGAGAGGGGGTCCGGTGGCGGGTCCTGCTGGGGAGCCAGTGCCTTTGGGCCGCGCTGCCGGCTGGCCTCCACTTAACCTCCGATTAAACCCGGGGTCGGCGCCGATCGGAAGGAGGCAGGATTTATAACCCGCAGCAGGATGCAGTTTGACACTGGCTATAATCAGGAGAGCTGTCACCACAAGGACAGCTGTCAGGCCACGCTGGCTCATAAAAAGGGATGGAGACACCCTAAAAGCAGTGGCTGCCTTGCTGGCCTTGCTCACAGGATTTAACCCTTCCCTCAACAGCCTCTAACAAAAGGGAAGGCCTTGTAAAGGCACTGCACTGCCCAGCACTGCCACAGTTTCCATACAAGCTCTCCTGCCTCTCCGCTGCAATTAATGGCTTGGTTACAAAGCGCTTACCAGGATGGTATCAGGAGATTTTCAGCGAATTCCAGTTTCAGGCAACAGCCACTTGAATCAAAACCATTCTCTCATTTAATGAGCTGTTTTCAAGGTTGGGGCAATTTATGACCAGATCAGCTAAGTGAGGGAATGAGGACAGCCTGGGTGCAGTGATGGGGCGCTGGCGGGCACACTGGACCTATGTGCCAGTGACCCAGAGAGGTTTCCCCAAAGCTGATGTACAGGGATGGGAGGTGGAATAATACTGAAGGGGAAGAAAAACCTTTAACACTTAAAACATTCAGGGAAAAAAAACCAACCAGGTAAACTGTCATTATTGAACCACCTGAGCTGGCAGGGTGGATCAGAGAAATCCCTTTCTGAACTAATGTTAATTAAATCATTCATGTTTGCTTGCTTGTGTTAAACAGTCTGCTCCAGCCACCAGCCAGAGGGATCCACCTGCACATCGTTCATATTGATGTCATGCCTCCACCCTCTGCTTTCACATCTTGGACTTGAAGCAAGTGCTCTTGGATAACTTACACACATGCTCTGCTTTTGCACAACCTACTCCACTCCAGTGGGCACTCCTTGGTAGGTGGATGGCAGTGCTGGAGTGGGGAGCAGGGGAAAGCATCTCCCCAGGAGAAATAAAGCCCAAGATGTGGAATGAGCTGGGCTGAGAAAGAGGCAACGTGGCATTAAGCGCTGTCATTCTGTGGACACTGCAGCACTAGGATTTGCTACTTCAGTCAGAACAACAGGAATTTGAAAAATAGTGTCCTACAGAAAAGGCAACATGAGGAGAAATCATACATTATCATAATTACAGACTCAGTTCAGGGGTTCTGGAATCTGGCAAGTTTAGATCCAGATCCAAATGCTGTGCCTTGCACCGATGGGCTGCAAGGCAATTTTCCCATCCTGCTAATGTCCTCGTGGAGAGATCAGAAAGAGAGAAAAAGACACAAACACTTCAGAATGACAAGTATGCTCTTAATTACACGGTGACAGGCATCAAGAGAGAGTGTAAAATAAGAACTGGTATGTCTTCATTTTGGAAAAATTTATGGTATAGATTAAATTGATACTTTTCTTCCTATTCCCTGCACATCAGCACTGCATGTGTCACTTTCCTCTCTACTTTCCTCATTTGGAGACAGAATAATCTTTCAATTAAAAAGATTGCTACAAAATCTCCTATCTAATTAGTGTGTAATTGTAGGAGGGACACAAATGGCAACTTTGCTCTGCTGTTTTTGGTAGTAGAGAACCTGCTCCTCTCAGACAGGTTTGTCATCAGGACATGTGGAAGTGAAGGCCATCTTGTGTGTCACCTCCTCACCTATGTAACCTTGTAAAACCAGTACAGACCCTCCTCTCAACCTTAGCAACCCCTAATCAGAGCCATTCCTGGGGCTGGAGGTCGCGCAATGGCATCCTGGAGACATGTAGGAGCATAGGACAAACTCTGCAGAAAGTGCATCATTAACAGGGGGAAAAGGAAGGCTTTAAGGTGACATTTGCAGAGGAGAATGAAGGGAGAACAGCAGTCTTCCTCACTGCTTCTCCCAGGGCTCCTATTCACACCATGATGGGATTTGCCAGTGGAGGTAGTTGCTGGTTAATCAAATCCAGCTTCCCTGCTCATATTTCTGCTGAAATTTGCTTTCTGTATGTAGAGCTTTTACTCCAGCTGCAAATCCATCCTGTTAAGAGGGAACAACCAAGCTGAAAGGCAGCTTACCGTAATGGAGTGCAGTCTGGCCTTCCCCATCCTGAAATACAGAGAGAGAGAGACTTCATTTTAGAAGTATCAGTAACATCATGGGGATACAACTAAATCCCAGTTTTAAATAAATAAGCTGAATCTCGGCAATATTTTAATTGACTAGATAAACAGCCCAGGACACCCAGCTACCTGGTAGTTAGTCTTTGAATCACCATCCACCATCAATCCATATTGATGGATAATCAATATCTATCCACACATCAGTGCGTGGATCACGTCATGACGTGAGTATAATTCAGTTCATAGTGGTATCACATCCAGCCCATAAAAATGAAGGATTTCAATACTATGGCCTTATTTTGGTACCCTCACTAATCCTGATGCTTTAGCACAAGATGATTCTGTGAAGGCCCAGCTACTTGAGAGAAGGGTGAATTACTGGGATACTGGCACAGCCCAGCCCAGCTGGCACAAGGGAACACGCAAGGGAAAAAACCCTCACTTTCCTTCCACCTCAATACATCTTAGGTCCCCGCTCTTCAGAATTCAGGTCTGGCTGAAAGTGAACCCAAAGCCCAGGTAGTTCTGTTGGGCTGCTGGTGTCCCTGCCGCAGGAGGGCAAGGGAATCAGAGCCCACTAGCTATCCTTGAGAGAAAACCTGCAGGGCAGGGGCAAAGCAAACAGTCTGATTTGAAGACGTTGGCACATGGCTCCCTCCTCAAGCTGACACGTATGTCCTTACATCAGCTGCTGTGGTTTGGGAAGCGTGTCCCCTTCCCAGGCTCGGCAAGTGCAGGCAGGACTTTGCTGGGGAGCGGTTGGTGCTCATGTGGCACGGCCAGCAGTGCAGACCCAGCCACTGCACTGTGCCGCAGCCTCGTCCTGCCGTGAGAACAGGTGAAATAACAGAAGGAAAGAATTACTGGCCCCTTTGCTTTCACTGCCTCACTAGGATTAGCTTCTTATTCAGTTCTTTGCCTCCTTAATTTATTTGCATCTGTTTATGGAGACTTAAGTTTTTAATTACCATCATCTTTGGGATTAAGGTGCAAATTCTACAGCCTGCCATGGATTCTGGAACAAGCGAAAGGGAAAAGAAGAACAGGAAAATAGGTAGAAATCCCAGCCGTAGCTGTTTGGAGACTTCTGGTTTCCCAGCTTATTATTCTGTCTGATATTATCCTTGTTCCGCTGAGGAACCAGGAAGGTTGCAGGGCAGAGGTGCCATGCTTCACTCTGGGACACTGCACTGACACAACAACCACAGGAGTGAAAAGCCAGATGTAACTGGCATCTGCTGCCTAAACATCTATCACATCCTTTCTGAGCAAAAGGCTCCTCCCATGTGCCACTATGCCCCATTCATGGTGCTCACACCGATGTTTGGAGGTGCCTCATTTCAGCAGCCTATTTCTGCCCAGACTGTGGGCAGGGTAATGGAAATGGGTGTCATTAGAAGCTACCGCAAACCAAAGAACTGAAGGACTCATGGACGGCATCCACTGATTTTTCCACACTAATAAAGTAACCGATCCAAGGCAGAGCCCACCAAGTGGTCCTTAAGTACACGCCTGCTCACAGGAGCGATGGGGCCGGCACTGATGGCAGAATACGGAGCCAGGATGGGGAAGAAGAGGCGGGAGCTTGAGGAATGAGTTATTGGAAAGGCAGGCTTTCAAATATGTGGGCTGTGTGCGAGCTGGGGGATGGGAGCCAGCTCCCCTCCACATTGCTGCCTTCAAAACCGTAGCTGACAAAACCTGCAGGTGGATGGGGTTGGAGATGTGCAGCAGAAATCCCCTTCCCTGGAAATGCTTTGCTGTAAAACTCCTTATAGAGTACACTGCTCCAGGAATACCACAGCCATTTGTTCCTCTTCCAAAGGCCTGCATAAAGCACTGCTGCTTCAGCAGCAGCCTCTGGGCTAACGAGGCTCTTTATTTCTCTTAAATGTACTTTCTGGCGTATATTGGGCTAAAGAAAGAGCGCAAGTCCTGGCATATGAAATGCATCCCTCTAATCCCAGTGTGGTTTTTAAAAAGAACTATTAATCCAATGTTATGCAAACATTGTTCCCACTTTATTTACGCTGTGGATTTTTTCCTCCCCCTTTGAGCCTGACAGTTGGCCAAATGCTGTTCGTTACACTTCTTCCATCCTATGCTATTTGCTTGTATTTTCTCTGTGACAAATTTTAATCCAGGTAAATGGAAAAAGCTCTAGTGTGGTCACTCACTAAAGGCCTTGAAATGCCCTCGGGAGGCTGCTGATCTCAATCCCTCTTTGATTTGGCTTTTTGGAGCACCACGGCTAATTGGAGCCCGATGTGCCTGGCTGCTCTGCACACAGTACTTGGCTCCAGGTATGGCAACGCTGAGCGCTGCACTGAAGTGCAGAACGGTCACACCTGGAAACAAACCAAAGCCAGGCCGTGAAAGTGAGGATTACAGCTCCCACTGCAGAAATTACGTGAGGTGAATATTGCCTACCAGGCACTGGAAATGTTTGTTTTGCAACAAAACACAATGTGCAGAAGTGGTCTTAGGGTGAATTTAGCTGGCCTTGATGCACGGGATATTTCCCAATGTGCGACAGAAAGCAGCAGTTTCTGGAGCATCCTAGCAAAGGTGTGGTGTGTCCTTTTCCCAGGATGTGCAACTGTTGGGATAAATGACCCCAGTGAGCAGACAGAGATAATATTGTCCTCACCCTACCACACCCTTCCCAGGGCAATGGCAAATGTCACCTGGGATCGCCAACACCAGATTGCCATGTCACAGCCAGAAGAAACATGGAGGTGCTGGCAGTGATCAGCTGGTCCTCTTTGCTCATCTGGCCTGCAAGGGGTGGGGGGCAGCTAATTTTTCTCCACTGAAACCCATCAGGATACTTGCTGGTTTATTCTGGACAAAGCACTGAGGTGAAGAGTGATATTTGTCATTATTGTTTACTTCTCTCTCCAATTTAGCTTTCAGATTACAGAAATGTAAATTAGCCAGAGCTGCAAGTACAAGACCCTGAGTCTATCGATAGACACTGAACCTGATCATTTGATAAATCCATAACATAAAAACCTGAATACTGGAACCAGTTATTTCCAAACTGTGCCTACGAAAAGTTAGGTAATCACAGTGTGTTATCATTTCTGTGCTAAGGCATGGTAAAAGACATTAGAGACTTATTTTTTTTCCTTCCAAAATGAGCTTCTGTAGCGTAACAGAAGTACAAAGAAAACGTGTTGAGTCAGGAAGCTGGTGTCATGGAGCCGCATGGCTTTCAAGAGAGATGAAAGCATGTCCAAAGACTTAAAAAATAAACCTGAATGTCCACATCTACCAAAACCATCAAAAAAAAGATGCTACAAAATCACTCCTACGTCCATGGTCTGCAACAGATGTCACTCAATGAAAATCCAACTACCAGTGGGTAACTTATTGGATAACAGGATTTTGTTCTGCTCCTGAGAAATTTAAGCAAGAGAAATGAGAGAAGATGGACCGAGCGCAGATGGACCAACTGTCTTATCCGTTAAGTGGTACTATGGCTACTGCACGTCAATTTTTGTCTTACAAGTGATAGGATTATATCAGTGTTGCTGTCCCATGTTCATTCCTCGGGAACTTCTGTACCCTGCTTAACCTAACACAAGGTTTCTGGACCAAGGGGCAGAGATGTGGAAACAGCTTGGCTGAGTCCTGCTGAGATGCTGCACGTTATGACACAATTCCTGCTGCCCCACCATGGCAAGCACACCTTGATGTACCAATGTTTGACTGTGCTGGTTTCACAGGACAGTTTTTAAAACAGTGTTGTGTAGACATTGATCTTCCAGACCTGCCTCATTCACTCTCTGAGCTGTGTGCAGAAACCTCCGGGAGTGGGAGGGTGGCCCTAAGGGATAAGCTGTCTCTTCCTCATCTCATGTGCTTTATTTAGCACAAGTACAGAAAGAGGAAAAATAAAACCGTGTTGGTCACCTGAGTGAGCTTTAGTCCAGCTAGACCCTGTATTGGTGAAGAAGTGGGGGCTGGACAGCCCTCCACAGCAGCTGTAAAGGTCTGCACAGGACCCTCAGACCTCCTTGAGTGCTGGTCCACATAGACACCTTCTCTCTGTGACTTCCATCACATCTCCAAGCGCAGACATCCTGAGTGTGAAAAGCACAGCAGAAAACATACACCCTAACGTCTCCCTTCTGAGGGACAGCACATGCACACTTTATTTTAAGGTATTCTTTCCCCCACATCACCTCTTCTTTCTGTTCATTTGTGGCACCTTTTAAGGTGCATGCTCGTTCCCATTGACAGACTCCAAATGTTGGCAGGGATCTCAGGAGATAAGACCGATGAGGTGATAAGAGTGTTTAACAGCGCTAGGTCCTGGGCAGTACGATGGGCCAGAGGGAAGATAAATATTTACACTACATCTTTAGAAGGTGAGTGAATAAAAAGGGCTGGAATAATACAGCTTCTGAAGAAGCACCGGAGCTTAGGAGCTGTGAATATAAATCTCTGCAGCCTCACGACACACACTCACTCAAGCCAGGGAGATGAAAAATAGCAAGAAAATACTTCCCTACACTTTTAAAAAGGGTTTTATTTCTCATTTATTTCCACTTTAGACTTCAACTTCCCAACAATTTACTTTAACCTCATCATCTTCTTTTTCTCTCTCTGAAATTTTATCCCCAAGATGACTGAAGGTGAGACCAGAGCTAAAAGCATACCAGAATTTACATGCTAATACCCACCAATATGTAAAACCAGGCAATCCAGGCTAATATAACCAGTTTGAACTCCACCAGGCAATTCAGTAGATGGCCCTAGCACAGCTTTTAGTTTCATTTACATGCAGCCTGGGTTTGGATGAGTACAGGAACACACGTAAAACGAACACTTGTCCAGTTGAAGCAGACAGAGTGGATTGCTGTGCGTGCAAATGCTGGCACAGAAAAGCAACAGTTTGGTTTGAAATATGGTCCAGTTCTTTTAAAATCCCTACCTCAGACCATGGTGCACCCATATGCACCTAGACTTTTGCTTTTAGCTGCCTCCTGAGCCTTAAAGAGATGCCAGCAACAGTGCACTTTGAGAAACAAGACCATCTAACAGTGTTGTTCCAGAATGCCTGGAGTCCCACATAGCTTGAAGCAGACTTTTATGTTTTCTCCCCATTTTTCAGCTTTTGATTGCACTAAAGCAAAATACACTTGTGACTGTTCACCTTCACCTGCTGGTTTAGGCTGGGTGGATAATTAGCTAGATGGTGTTTGTGAAGTGCTTGTAAGGTTACGGTTGTCGGTGTGTCAGGCTGTTGTGAGACATCACCACGTGCATCCTTGGTACCAGCTTGAAGGTAGCTCAGGCACTCCCCAGGGACCAACACCACGTGACAAAGGACACAGAGCATCCTCCATCAGAAGCAAAAGTAAAATCCATGCACTGGTCACGAAGAGCTGTTATTTGGGCATTGTAAATAGGCCAGGCTGACAATGCAGGGCTTGGGCATCCCCCAAGTTTGGTTCCTCAATTAACTCTTCTTAAGGCTTGGCAGTGTCCCCTCTCTTACTGAGCTGTGCCTCTCCAAGACCTCTCTCCTCTGACCCCTTCCTCCCATCCAGACCTTTTCCTGCACTGTGCCGAGCAGATTTCCATAAAGATAGAAGGTGCTAGACGGATCTTTATCCTCACCTCTTGGGCCTTTCTCCAGAGCCTACCACCAAGCTATCATTAGGCCTATCTTCTAAGTGCCTCACAGATAAATTAGATCTGCATAGGGAAGCAATTATAACATTTCTAATGGCAGGGACCCTTACAGAACAATCTGCTACTGAAAGGCAAAGAAAATTGCATTAGCTTTTGTTTGATTCAAAATTATGATCAAGGGAAGAGGGATGCTGAAGCCCTTTAAAGCCCAGTCTCTGGGCTGGGGAACTTTCTGTCTGGGGACCTCCCTATTCATATTCGCTGCCTGAGCTCAGACTTGTGGTTCATTTAGGTGCGCTAATTTGGATGAGCCCTCTGCTTGCAAAAGTGAAGTGCTTTAAGAGCATAAAACCTGATCTAAGAAAGCTTGGAGCAACTATGATGGCCAGGAACTGCCACTCACTCCCTTCAAAAGCCTGCATCTGCTAATGCACCCAAACGCCACCGGCCCGAGGAGTTCAGCATGCCAGGGTTACACTAATCCCTCATCGCCCTAGTTTCTAACTGGTGGTGTACCTAAATTTCCAAGTGCAATTTCAGTGGAATTTATCACATCTACTATCACCAGCATGTAGTGCTGCTGGCACAGATACAGACTCCCAGCACCCCACTGCAGACATGGCTGGCTCTAACTGTGGAATGAACTGATTCGTGAAGCTACACAGCGGCTCACGCAGCAACCCCAAAACTCTCTGGGCTGTTTTCCCGATGAGCATTCTCACCCCAATTTGCAGCTGGTGCTCTGAGCATTTGAGTACCTGGTATCTGTGAATACTCTGTAAAGTATTTGTACTCACTGCTCCAAAGAATATTTGCTACTGCTTGTTATTACTTCCAATATCAGGCATCTTTCTGGACACCAAACAAGCGTGATGGGGTGATATAAAAGCTGCCATGAAGCTCTGAGCTTCCTCAGCTCAGGGATCAAAAATGTGTTTGGGAAGAGCCAGTGCCTAGAGCTGTAACAAGTGTCAGAGCGCTGCGGCTGAGCCAGCCTCCGACAACACCACACCAATGCAATCCCAGGCTGCAAACAGGACAATGTTCCGAAGGGCAAGCTGCTAAAACCTCTCTGAGAAGAGAGAAGGGTGCTTCTCTGCCACCTCCCTGCCCAAAAGTTAGTAGCTCTTGTGCTGCTTTATCACTTCAGTGTGGCTGAGGCAGATACCTGGTTATTTAAGGGGCAGGATAAATGGGCTGAGACAGCTTTCCCATCCCCAATTCACTAGGGAATGCTTGGAAATTCCACCTGACACCAGGACTGCACTGTGCTCTTAAACAATCTCCCGTCTGATCCGATTGTTCCCCAGTGGGGAGGCAGGCTGCAGCTCGCTCAAGAGTCATTGATTGGATTAACAGCCTAATTCCCAACAGATGAATAGAATACTGATGTCTTGTCAGCCCACATCATAGAAAGAAAACACAATCTGCTTCTACAGCCCCAAAATTTAACCCTTTCCTTCCCTGCTCCCCCTCCACTGGGATGAATGCATGGGTCCAGCACTTTCAGCTTGAGATCCTACCTCTTGGAAGGAGAAAAGATATATTAACCTTTGGGATGCTTTGCCTAATCACCTACATGCCACAGGATCATATGTTATTTTTTGTGTGGCTGGTTTTGTAAGAAACCCTCTTTTCATCCTTTCTAGACAGAAAAGATTTATACTACAGACTTTTTTTTTCCTTCTCTATTTTACCACCTGCCATTAAAGGAAATGCTGTATGCTTCACAGTAAGTGGCTGAAAATTCATTAACTTAACGATATTTATGCTGAAATACACAGATACTGAACATTTTCTGAGTCTATCATTTGATTAGGAGGACAGATCTGCCTGGAGAGGAGCATCTAGACGTGTTGCATGAGGGGCATTGCTGCAATGCCCTCTCCCTCCAGCACCTCTTGGCAAGCTGTGGGGCAGGGGAGAGAAACTGAGCGCATCATTTGCTGTCGGAGAGCTCCTGTTCTCCACCTCCTAATGGAGACATTAATGTTTTCTTACCTCATAGAAAGACTGTGATAAGAAATTAATTACTACTGGTCAAATGTTCACTACTACAGAAGCAGGACTGTGTGCATATTAAAGAGCTTCTCCATGAGCAAAATTTATTTATGGACTCCTTGGTACTGTCTGCATTTATTTTCTTGCCTAGGAGACAAGAATAAATAAAAATAATCTGTTTTTAAGAAATGTATTCAAAATTACCTTTTTTTTTTTTTTTTTCCCCCCTCAGATCACTGGGATCCATAATGCTGTGGGTTTTGTTTCCCTTTAACAGACACCTTTTACACTTGCACTTACACAACAGACAGATACACTTTTAAATATTGTATTTTTTTCAGCAGCAATCCTATGGAAGTAGAGCTATGGCACTCATGCTGGGACTGTAACCCACCCTGAAAGGTGGCCTCTGGACTGTCTCTGACCCACCAGTCTCAGTACCAATGGCTTACCAACTCTTTACTGTTTTTCCCACCTCTGCAAGGTGTTTATCGCCTGAGTTAAGCCAGGTCTCTCTGTCAAACAGAAACAAGGTATTTCTAGTTTCATTTGGATTTTACACTTCATATGCAGAGTGGAAACATTCCCTCCAACACTCCTTAATTAGCCCGGCACTAACCAACATGACAAATAGGAGAAAAAGCATGAAAGGATTTTTTTTTTCCTTTTAACAGTACCTGTTAGCAATGACAGTTTTCCTGACTTCATAATTTCACAGCATTAATACACATATAAAAAGTTCATAAGAGATTGACTGGAAGAACAGGCCTTCCTTCTTGTGGCTGCCAATCCATCAACCCTGCAAAGAGAAGCAGGGTGCTCTGTGCTCACAACACGGGCAGCGGGGAAGCAACAGTACAGACTAATGACAGAGCTGCCTTAACCAAAACAATTAGTGAGAGATGCTGCATCGACTCAAACAATTCAATTAATGCAGTGTTAGTATTTTAAAGTAATTCGGATTATTAGCTCCTTTTACAATTTGAAACCAGAATGTTTCACTTTCATCCCAGATGTGAATTGTTCCGGAATGGTGATAAATAAATAAGTCAAATAACCCTGGTGCAGTCCAGCCCGTCCCTGTAATATGGCTGCACTGTATATTCATGAATCCAGGTTACGGCTGGGGACTGGGCCAGTTGTGCCCTGGAACTAGCAGACTGCAGGTTTTATAAATACATACAGAAATAATTAAAATCTAAGGGGTTTAGAAGGGTTAATCTCCTTTAAATAATCTCTGCCACAAAGCCTGTAAAGTCACTGCTGGCACCGTGCCCGCATGGGACCGGCTGTCGGATATCAGGACAGCACGTGTGGATGGGAGCAGAGAGATTAAGTGGAAGCGCTGCAGCGGTGGCCTGTCAGCCACGCTGCTCCCCCGCATATGGCTCCCCCCCTCAATACCGAGGGGCTGGAAAAGCTGCGAGCAGGATGGGATCCAGCGCCAGCCAGCAAGTCAACAGGCCACTTGCTCCGCCTGATTAAAGACAGAGAAGGAAGCTTGATTAGGCTGCTAAATTTAGCAGGTTGGATGTGAGACAGCAGGAGCCCAGAGTGTTGCTGCTGCTGCTCAGGTCACCTGAGCCCTTTCTGACTCCAAGGCAAACGGTGGCTTCTATTTATTTAAAGGGATTCAGGACTTTGGAAATAACTTCTTTGCTACGTGGGCTTGAACCCACATCCCTGGGTGGCCAAGGAGATGTTGCACTTTCAACTGTCAGCTATAATGGACTCAGAGCTGCCACTCTGCATTTCAGGACATCCTCTTTGTACGGTGTCATTTTAAAGCCAACAATGAAGTCACCACTAGAAAGAAACCCAAAAGAAAGCAGAGAAACCATTCCTGTGTGGGGCAAAGCAGGGGCCTGTCTGAACTCACAAATTTGATTTCTGCTGATTTGGGCCAAGGCAGGGCCAACCAAAATGCCCAGGTGAAGCACCGCCAGGGAGGCTGCGCTATCCTGATGACTGCAGGCAGGGTTGCAATAAAAGCGCAGCCGTGTCACTTATGGCAACATGCTGCAGGAGGAGCAGAGGTGCTGCTAAAGGCCCAGGGATCTTCCCTTCTTTTAAGTCAGTGAAGATAAAGACTCTGGAGACTCTGTTTTGGTCTCATAAGCCTTCCTTGGCTTGGAGTGCAAAATCAAAACTTTCCACATTGAGACGGTCTGAACCCTCCTCTCAACTCATTAAATGAGATCTGGATTTTATTCAGCCAAGCCTGGGGAATCCTCAGGCAGCAGGGGAGCTGACTTACAGTGGCCCATGGCCCTCAGTTTGAAAGGCATGTCTTTTTTCTTCCTCCTGCTCCTTCAGAAAAACACAGCATCAGGGACCTCGCTCAGCCATGTCAAAGCATCTCAGGATAGTGCTGTGCCCTGCAGCCTCCTTCCCAAGCACGCCTGTTTCTTAAGGACAACAACTCCTCTTTGTGGCTAATCTGGAATTAGAGAGGACAGTCGCACACTCACAGCTGTCTGCCAGAGGGGGAAGGCATCAGAGCCTGGATCCTGCCCCGAAGTGGACCACTGCCAGGGAGAAGCTGACCACATGTGTTAAGAAGCTCCCATCTCATCACCTCAAAGGGTTTTGTGACATCCAACAGCCTTTTAGCAGCCTCTGTGGATTGTATTAGTAGCTGATTTACCATTTTTTATTTTATAAGGCATGAAGCTGCTCTTTCATTTGATCATCTACCACCAAGTACAACTACACGTCAGGCTCTGAAAACTCCCTTCTCAGTCTATGATCATTGGGACTGTTCCCTGATGAAAGAAAGGAGAAATAAATAGAGAGGGAAAAGGTTTATTGGTACTACTTATTCACAGACAGTGAGGTTTCCAAACAGCTATTAAAAAAGTGCCAATACTAAAGAAAAAAAAGGAAAAATGTCTGGAGAAAACTGCCTCAGGACATCAAACTGTATCAGTAACTGGGATTTCTCGATGGAGCCACGGTGCTATTAAAATAAAGCTGAACTAAGTACTTGCTGTTTGGTCTGTCATTACTTATTTAGTGAGATGCAAAATTGATCTTCACTTTAAAGAGCTCTTTCAAAGCCTAGAAGCAGCACTTGCTCCCTCCTGGTGCTGTATAATAGAGGTGTTCTTAATGAAAATCAGCAAGGAGCTGGAGGCAACCAGGAAAAAACACGGCCAACTTTATAACAGGCAGATTTATGTTCAGGGATGTCCTGCTTTTTGAATGAGTTATTCTGCACAGGGCAGGAATAACAGGTTCACCATTCATGGGTCGTACAAGTGTGGCAGAAGGTCAAGTTCCCTGGTGGTGCTCAGCCTGGGCTGAAGGCTGGGGCTGCCATCACATCTGGGGCTGAGATGAGTGGGTCTGTCCCATTTCCTACTAAAGCAGACCAGGAAGCCTGCTGGGACCTGGACATCTGTCCCCAGTGCCCAGAACTGGGACCAGCCTATTTTGCACTGGGGAGGAGCAGATGGCAGGTACTGGTGGTGGCAACCGATGGTGGGGCAGAGCTGAACCAGTGACCCCAAGGTGAAAGGCTTCATATCTCCCATTATCAATCCCCAGAGCCTCATCTGGAGTAAGTGTTGATACATTAATCTTTCTGACTGATGGAAACAAAACTGCAAATATAATGTTCCATGGGGGAATCTTTATTTATTGTGAGCAAAACTATGCTTAAAAATGTAAAGTTAAGGGCACGCTTAGCTTTCGGTCTTTCATCAGAAATGTTACTATTTAATGCCATCCTTTTTCTCTCCAAGTACCAAAGGTAAAGAGCACATCATCAAGCATTAGTCTCTGAGCACAGCCCCAGTGCAGATTGCCGCAGTAAATAATAAACTGGTGTTTGTGTTTCCTCCTGTGCATGATGTCCTCTTAAATAGTTTAATAACAAAGGAGTATATTTAGGAGTGCTGCTGGAGTGCCTTGATGAAGCATGTTGTGTAGGATAAATACCTCCACATCAGGACACTTTTCAAAGCCATCAGGCAGAGGGGTCAGTCTGCTGTGGGTTTTTTTAAAACTGCACAAGCTAATGCTTTAAGAGTGTCTTGATGGAATCAGGGAAATTGGATTGTCCCCCCATTTGCTGGCCTAAAACAAGCCTTTTTTTATTTATCCCATTAGAGGAACACAAGAGAAACCTTTTAAATGTCCGTAAAATTTTCCCTGCATTGCAAAACCCAGTCAAAAGGGTTTTAATTTTCCCTGAGACCTCTTAAGTAATGCAGTATGTCAAGGTTTAATACATTGCGTGTAGGGGATTGTCTATATTCTGTGCTGTTTCACCAGGGTGACTCTGTAGAGTTGGTCCTGCTTGCTGGATTTGGTCCCTGCCAGCACTGAGCTGCTTAACTTTCTATCAGTTCTGGTTAAACAATCAGGCATGTGAAAACGAGATGAGATACACCTTCCCCTGGATCAAGTCTGGGATTCCCAAAAATTTAGCAGTGCTGGTCACTCTCCAGTAATTTTGTTCAGTGAGTTGGGGCACTCTGGTTTTGTGAGAGCCTGTAATTTATAGGCTTTATTTACTTATTTATAGGAGGACTCGAGAAACTTGGCAAGAAGCACTTCTGTACACAAGGCTCCAGATTCCCCGGGAGTATTTAATATGACAAACATAAGCTGCATACCAGAGGCGGAGCCCAGAACTGAAAACTGGGAAGTGCCCAAGCACATGGGCTAATGACATCAACAGGGTCACACACCCTTTAAAGGCTGGGCTGGTGCCCACACAGCCCTTGATGTTCCCTTGCTCTGGGTATTCACACCAAAAAACAGCTTCTCCCAGCCTTTCCAAGCCCGTACTGTTTGCCAGACAGCCTGCAAACTAGAAGCTATGGGTGATCCATTCTCCCAGAGTAACCCCAACTAGTAAGGCTTGCTACTAAAATATGTCAGTATTGTTTTTCCTTCAGGATAGGGAGATCTTTGTCCACGCCATTTCTTTTTGCAAACAGCGAACACGTCATTGTACTGAAGCAGAAGAGGACCTGGGGTGCTAAGTCATTTTGGGCTGACTGTATAATCCTCCCCAGCCCAGTTTTGCAGGGAGAGGAAGAAGTGGAGGGCAATGAGCATCCAAGATGGGGTATGTGCCCTCAGCCTCTTGTCCCCAAATCCACACATGTACACTGAGAGCTGGGAAAGGAGCAGAGACAGGGACAGAGGAGGAGGCAGCAAATCCCTGCCTCTCAACTAGTCACAATAAAACACAGCCCTGAGACTAAGACACTGCCTCCTGAACTTCCCTGTAGGGCTGTATAATCTATTTTACAAAATGTCAAAATTCAGCATGAAAATTGGAAAAAAAGGGGGGCGGGGGGGGGTGGAAATCAGACAGGCTGGTTATTGGACCAAGGGCTGTGTTAAAAGGATCAGGAGGTGGTGGGCCGAGTGGTGGGGGAGGGAATGGGATAAAGTAGTGGGTCTAATCAAATCAGTTTAAAAAGCTGCAGCCTCTCCGAGTTAACCTTGCCAATCAGAGAGCGAGCTGGAGCATGTCTGCGCACATTAAAGCGGGAGCGTGTCCTTGAACCCGCAGCGTACTCCATCCTCCCCCCGGCAGCCCAAGCAGGCTGTGTACCCAACACCCTCAGCAGACAGTGGGAGAAAAGCCTGGGATTAGGCACCCTCCTTAGCCTCACTCAAGTGGAAGTCAGCACAGCAAAGGCAGCTCGGATGCTTCCCTGTGATTAGAGGTGAGCTCATGGGATTAAGCCGGCAAGAGTTGAAGAAATGTTAAGAAACAAGCAAACAAACAAAGAAAAGGAAACAAAAGGAGAAACCCTCCCATCGACGAATGCTGTTGTATTGAGTCTGGCAGCTGTGAGATGCATTACTAACCTTTGCTAATGACTAAGGGCACTGAAGTCACTTTAAAATAAATATTCACTAGGAATTACATGGGTAATCTAAAGGGATTATCCTGCTGCCTTAACAGGTCCATAAACTAAACGTTAAATGGTCTACACAAGTGTTTGCATTAATTTTGACCCAAATCAACCCTTCTGCTAAAAGCTGTGGAAAGCCAGATTCAATTTTGGAAACCACGTGTCTGCTTTCGGATAGCATTCTTATAAATTCCCCCAGATCCTCTGTTTTCTGAAGCTCTTGGAAGCCAGGAGCCCACCAGCAGCCAGGGAAAGGCTTTAGCAGAAGCGCGCATTCCAAACATGAAGCAGCAGGCACAAATCCAGTCTGCCACATAATCCAGTGCCTGTAGCAAAAGTAGCTGTGTTCAGAGTCTTAGCTCCGGCCCTACAGAGACAGGGGAAGCACAGTGTGGGGAGAAGGAGCTTTGCCATAAACAGTAGCCAAATCCCCAACGTTCTGTGCCTCAGTTTCCCTACTTGCAAAATGAGAACATCCCATGTGCCTTCCAGCTGGAACACTCATCCCTGCGCCTCAAATGACAGTCAGGGAATTAAGCTGAAGCAGGGCTGTGTGTCTGACCTGCAGGGCTGTGTGTCTGACCCAGGCTCAGCAGCCAGTATTCAGGCAGATCAGGAGAGCAGGAGTCAAGCCATATGCTACAACAACAGGGACTCAACTATGAGAACAGCTCCTTGTGCACTACTCTGCAGCTCCTGATGACAACTTCATTGTCTGAACACGAAAAAGTATAGTCTAAAAGCACACAGATGCCTTAAAGCCACCACATGCTATGCCCAAATCGCACCTAATTCCAAAGATGGTATCAGATACAAGTGGGGAATATGTACAACAGAGGAATAGACAAAAGTACCTTGATGTTTCCTTCCAGCAGGTGTTTCAGACCCGGCCTTAGTAAAAGAACTCGGGATTTTTCTCATTTCCCATCCTGTGCTGCAGGCCAGGGAACACACCAGCGTGTTCAGGGCCTCTCAGTCCAAAAGAAGAGGTGCATCTCCAGCCTGGGATCTGACATGCTGGACATCTGCCTGCCTTACAAACCTGTGCAATCTTTTTTAACCTGGACCCCTTAGCCTGGATACCTGAGTCAGCCAGTGTGGGCACTTCCAAAAACAGCTACTTCTCTAAGGCATGCCAAATTAATTTTTAAGAATGCAACAGGACTAAGGGAACTGAAGAGATGTGAACTCCCTTTAAATCCCACTGCTCCTGCACGATCGTTAGCAATAAGCTAGAGGCTGCTTGTTGCAAATTAGGAAAGCAAGGGACACAATCAGACTGCTCAAGGCACAGAAATACTCTACACCAATGGATCTGAACAAACCCAGTCCCTGGAGCCCTTTGGGGCCTGCTGTACAAGTTAAGCAAATCAAGAAGAATCAAACACAATGGGAAACTGGCAGAGAAAACACAGTCCAGAAAGAGAACAATATTTAAAAAGAGAGCTTTTACTGATGGAGGGAAGAAAAATTTGCAATCTTTACGGTATTTAAAGACTTATTCATGGTGTTCAGAATTTCCTGACTTTTTTTTTTTTAGATTAAAAAAAGCCAGGAAAGTCTAACCTGGCAAAACCTAATTACACAGGAGATCTTCTTTGAAAGCCTTAGCAATAGGAGCAGCAGTGATGTCTATCACTCACTGAAGGCAGTGCGGGAGGAGTACTCTAACGAGAGCATTTTAAACTCAAATGCCAGGCAAACATTAACAGCAAGTAAAGCCACAATTTTACATGCTCTCAAATGAAAAATCATTCTGCTAAATGAGATTTTTTCCCTCTGAAATGCATATTTTTATGAACTCATGAATATATGCTAGAAAAAAATTAACAGATAAAACCTAGGACTTCTGTATTTAAAGAAGATGAATTCTCCCACTTCTTTTTAAAATAAATAAATAGTTTCAAAGTTTTCCTCATATATTGCAAAAGAATGATGAAGGATGAGAGTTTAACATCTTCATCACTGATTTCCATCTTCTAACAGTGACCTAAGCCAATCTTCTGCAGTTGAAGGAGCCCTAACTAAATCCGAGCACGACTTCAGTCTTTACATAGCTAGCTCTAAAACAAATTGCAGTAAAAAAGGGAATAGTGGCTATTTTCATTCCCTATCCTATCCCAGCTGGCAAGGGAGATTTTTAAGAGAAATGACACAGCCTGGTAGGGCAAATCCTTATCCACAGGAGATTCCCCACAGGTGTAGGAGAACTCACCCATGAACACTAGCCCCATGGGGTGGGCTGCCAACATCAGCACCTTCTCAGTTGGTGGATAATTCACACATGCAAATATATTTGGACTTATCAATGAGGCTTGAAGCCTTAAACAGGGATTCAAAGCACCAGGCTCACCACAGGATTTAAACAGGCCAAAATCACATCCATATGTTTCTTACCAGGGAACACCTGTGGGAGTTGCTTATATGAGCTACTTTGTGCTAGGGCTACCAAGGATGTGGGAGTGGAAAAAGGAGACCTCTGAGCAGAGCCAGCTGCTTCAGCTGCAGCCCTCCCTCCTTGAGGCAATACGAAGCCTGATAGCTATATTAAACATGGATATTCAAGGATCAGCTGCTTCCAGAAAAGCTCCTCCAGAAAATCATCAATTCATCCAGAAGAACTCATCCAAATGCACCTCCTGGTCCTGTCACAAAGCCTCCCAGCACCTAAAGCAGAATAGAAATGATGGGTCAAGAGCTTCAGTCTGTACCGTACACAGCAGCCCTGCAGACCTAAATGTACCTACTAAGACCATGCAAAGTTTATGCAAGTAAAGCTCTTCTGTGGCTTGCATCAATGTCTGATGCCTAACGAAGACTGAACTGGGATGTGAAAATGCACTGATTACTGGATTTCTCTGGGCTGCTACAAACAAAAT
>JANHGN010010488.1:0-13769 GCA_024605025.1 Megaceryle maxima | reverse complement strand
TATATATATTTTTTTTTTCCCTTCAGAATACCCAGTTATGGGAGATGCTTCCTACGGAGAAGGGGTAAATGTGGCCTTTCAACATTCTTCCCCCTCGGGATACATTTTCTGCTGTGAGCAGGACTTTTAGTTCAAACACTCCTTTTGCTGTTCTATTGTTCATTTTTCAAAACTTACCCTGTATCTCTGTGACCCCATGAAGGAAGAAGTCCCCAAGTCCCTATGATTTTATGCAGCTGTAGCTGTCATCAGAGCAACTGTGCAACAGCATAAAATTCAAAGATAGATAGCTTCACTTGGTGGCTTTTCACACCTTGAGTGCTCAGGAGACAATACCCTTCTCGAAGAAGAGGCACAGTACTATAGAGCGATGGTACATATTAATTTCTAAAAGAGGATTTTAATCATGCAACGTCCTCTGCAGTCGCACAGAATTTAATCTCATTGCTGACAGTGGGTGATGGGGGAGCATGTTAAGTGGAAAAGTTGTATTCAAGACCTTCTTGCAGATATGTGCTACAGGCAGTCCCTTGGGAGGAAGAAAATGACCCAAACTGGTCTGTCTCGCTGCTGACCACCCTCGCCCCGGGCCCTGACGTACCCCAGCCACTCGCAGAGCAGAAATGCAGGCTCATTCCCAAAGTTCTGCACAAGGTTCAAGTACGTGTATTAATACAGTTAGCATTTATCAAGGCGTACTTTACAAATATTGATTTATTAATCTAGGCAAGACCCTGGGATATATGCACATAGTATTCCCATGTTAGTTACAGAAACTGAGACATGCAAGGAAAAAAAAAAAGCAAAAAACCACTGTCTGCTTGACTCAAGGTCAAAGGAGGAACAGAGCCCACAGCCAGGATTAGTTTCAGGATGCTGAGCTCCCAGCGCTACACTTTGACTACTAGGACATGCTGTCCTTTTCCACACTGGGTCTTCCCTCTTCTTGGGAGATCTGCCTTCACCTAAGTCTATGTACAGTGAGAATCTTGCTTTCATTTAATAATCTGGGAAGGAAAAATAATGAAAAGCCCAAAACTGAGAATCCTAAACTGTGAACTAAGACTCTCCCAGCAGCATGCTAAGGGGACCCACCACAAGTGGGCTGGCATGCTGACATATGCATTCTGGATGACTATCTTCAGTCTTCCACTTTTACTGAGGACAGCTTGCAGGCAGCTTTACAAGTTTTGGTCAATTAAAAAATTAAGTGTTAAACATAAAAATCCAAAAGGAATTAATATAATTTGTTCCACCAGTTTTAATGGGACCTTAAAGCTTATATGAAAAGTTGTACTTGGAATTGTGGAACCATTCTTTTTTAGAAGCTCCTATGAAACTAAAATCATGTTAGTTACAATCACTGCCTAGGAGGGATGAAATTCAATGCTTTTTTTTTTTCTCCCGCTAAAACAAAAAATACTTCCCTAATGGATCTGAAGTTAGGGCAACCTAAGCGATGACCCAAGAGAACACAATTCCATAAAATCACTACAGTTAAATGAAAAATGATGCATGTCTTCAAGTAGCATACATCTGATGCGTTCCCTCTAAAGAAAGTCAAACTACTGAGCAGGTAAGTCAGTCTGTAAACTCCTGTAACCATTCTTTTGAGGTATTAGACCAGCTTTGGACTACTAATGGATAAAAATTAAGCATGAGACAGCAGATCTACTAGCTTTAAAAGCCTGATGAATTGGAAGGAATGACCATATGCTTTTGTATACGATAGCCACGTCTGCAGCATGGGAGCTCTGTAAAAGGTTGAAGTATTTGAGTGCTAGCTACACACTCTGTTTGAAGGAATAGCTTTGGGAAGACATGAAATGCAGAGTAATACTGCAGAACCCTGCAGGAAAATCATGGCAATGCATTAAGCACACTTCTTTTTGCCTGGAATGTGGGAAGTGCGCTGCTCAGGCAGCCAAAGTCAAGCCCTGACTCTCAGGGTAGACAACAGACAACATGAGAAAAGAGGATAAAACTTTATCATTAAACTGAATGTTTAATGACAGAATCAAAGCCTATATTTGATTCTCCTCTTTTGTCTGTTGCTCCTTCATTTGCTCCTCAAATCCTTGACTTTTTGTTAAGAAAACTTCTACCTGCATGTGCCAGCCACCATCTCCTTTAAGTAGTGTTTCATTCATAAATAAAAAGAAAGCTCTATTTATTTTTTCCACTTCCAAACCCAAACCCATCATATTTATGATGAGATTTTAATTGATTTTTAAGAAGGGTTTGAAAATTTCCTTATAAGGATTTAAAAAAAGAAAAATTAAATTCTAATTTTCATTCAGATGTACTCAGGGAAAACAGAACTAATAGTATAACAGAAGAAATATTTCATCAGCAGTTCTCTAGCCTGATTCAAGTGAAAAAATTAAGAATGGGAATAAACTAGGTTAAACTTCATAATGAAGTAAACATGGACAGACACTGTGTATCTGATTAGCTGAAAGAACTAAATTTACTATATAGGCTATATTTAGCTGCAAATGAACATATTTTAATGGCTACTAACTAATGAAAATCAACCTTTCTTTAGAAAAATATCCAAGAACTAGATTTAAATTGATTATTAAATCAATTAAATCAATCCAACCTGTCAGAATCTCTCTCATTAGAGTCACTATTAGATGAAAGCTGCTGCCTGTATGGTCTGTCCATGAAGGCAAAACACAAAATGATGCAGTGCCAAAGGTACAGCGACAGCACAGCACCTTCTCAGCACGTCCACCCAAAATTATGCCAAAAGCTGTCGACTCCTAATGCGTGAACAGACCTCGCCCAAACTGAGGGCATCCATTAATATGTGGAGCCCATTAATGTGTCCTATTTTCCTGTACTAACCAACCAAACATTTTAAGAAAAGCGGGTCCCTGTAACAGCCTGACCCATTTTGAGAGTCCAGTGAAGCCAAACTGACTTTTATTTCTTAGAAATGAAAAATAATAAGAATTGTGCTTAAATGTGAAGCAACCAGTTGCGGCATTGTGGGATTAGTTGGCTGAATCCTTCAGCAGATATAATCAGCTTAATGGCAACAAAGATCACAGCGCAGTTAGTGCAGCTGTGACACTCCAGAGCGTATCACCGAAGGGGAAGGTTTGCATGAGGCTGGAACAGTCCCTTTTATTTCCAGCCCTTTCCCCCCCCTGCTCTGTGCAGTCAACATCCCCATCAGCTCCATTAGCATGAGAGAATTAAGGAGGGAAATAGGTAGGGTGGAGCAATTTACATCCGCGGGTCAGCATACTTACACAGCATCATATAATTCAATTAAATGGACAAATAAAGTGGTGCTAGTTGTTTTCCAAACTCAGGTTAATTTTAACTTAATTCCCATGCTGCTGCAGGCTAAAGGGCTGCCTGCTGTCTGAGGCTGCCTGCTGCATACAGCTAAATGACCAGCTACCTATTTCGGAAAGGAATGCTGCAAGAGCCCTCCTGCTTTTCTCTTTGGATACTCTGAAGAGTATCCTTACTCTGAGGGTATTCTTAGTATCCTCATCTTCTCACAAAATGAGAGACTGAAAGTTAGCACTTGATTCCCCTAATTACAGCTCTATTTCTCTGTTTGCATTGGCAAATCTATTGCTTTATATTAGACCTTTCCTCACCGTTAAATTAAAAACCAAACGAACGCAACAGTAGAACATCATAGATGTAAGGAGATTTTAGCTTGCCCTTTAAGACATTAAGAAACACTATTTTCTATGTTTCTTCCAGTAAGACTTTCACCATTAAATCCAGTGCTCCACCCCTCATGTACAGTATTAATGCACACACACAAATAAGCAACTAAATCCTCATCTATTCACCACTAACTATTTTGTTTCTGGGCTTGACTTCCTCCAGGAAAAATTCCCCCAAGATGCAGGTGAACGCACTAATGACTGAGAAGAGTGGAGGATACACACAGAAGACCCACAGATCTGTTCTCTGGAGGAAGCTAAAGGAATGATGTGGCAAAAGTATGAACACCTTGGAAACAAGCCATTTGCTGTAGAGCTTGCTAAGGTCTTCTGCTCCACGGGCTGGTAAAACTCAAGCCTGTGCTGTTGCACTTTGGAACAGGAGCTCTGAAGGAGAATTAATTTTGATTTGCAGAATAAAGACCTTTTGCAGTACCACAGTGTTTTGAAGCCTTTAAATAACTCAGTGTTTGAAGATCCATGGCACTTTCCATAAATAATACAAGTGTGACTCCTTTCCCTCAGCCAAAAGTTCCTTTGCTTTCTCCAAAACATCAGTTCAACACCCTGCTGTCATTCTCCCCACCAGAAATACTTGCGCTTCAGCAGTTCTGCATGGATATAATTTGTAAAGTGCTAGGCAAATAAGCACACTCTGAAATGGGAAATGTTATTGACAGATTACCTGGCACTAAGCTTTCAAACCCACCAGGAACGTCAGGAGGCCAGATTTGCACATGTCAAGTCCATCACCTTAGGAGGCTTTCAAAGTTTTGCTTTTTGTGACTCTACAAAACGCATCTCTAGAACCATTATATGAATTAGTTGGAAAGGGGTGGGGGTGGGGGAAAGAGGAGTGGTTAAGAACAGCAATACACCCCTGTGAGGACATTTAGAAGCATCTGGCTCAGAGATATTAAGAAAGGAAAGAAAAATTAATCATGCTGGCTGGGAAAAAAACCCTGGCATCAGCACAGCCACCTTGTCATAAGGCAGATATTAATAATGTGAACCTCCAGGGAACACTCAGACATCTGAAAGATCCACTTGTTGGCTATTGCAGAGCAGGCAGGTTTAACTGATGCCTCTTTAAAACCTTCTGAATCTTATGCTAAATCACTGCTTCAGATTTTTTTTTTTTTTTTCAGCAGGATGCAACCCCCAGTGCTAAGGATCAAATATTTACTGCGTTCCTCTCTTTCTCCAAGATGGTCTCAAAGACCGTGCACGAGGGAGGGCAACGCACCTTGCTGCTTATAGTCACGTGCTATCAGCCACAGCAGATCGGAGCAATGCCCAGTAACTGGGTGCAAAAATATCAGATGCTGAAGGTGTGGGTATAAGATAATTGGGATGATAGGAAAAGGAAGTCAAAAGGATTCATCCCTGGTGCTTCCCAGGCACCTGACTCCAACAGACTTTGACAGTGGGGGGCCTGAGCAGGCGTTAGCCACTCAGTGTTTTGTAGACTTGTAGCTCAGCTTCCCAGTAGCTGTGAGGGGAACACATGAGAGAAATGGGACATGAAAACTCGTTGAGTATTTTAAAAAATAGAAGGAAAAAGGATATTGCTGTAATGGAAGACAACGGGGAAAAAGCGTGCCTGGCCAGGACACTGCAGTGATAGTAGTATGTCCTGATATTGCATCTCAAATCCTGAGGGTTAGAGTAGGATGTAAAGTTGGTGGAAACAACAAGAACTAGAAGACACATTTTCAGGAGGATTTATTTAGCCACTGAAATGTGGCAAAAGACCTCCTTTTTTCCTACCTTGTTACTTCGCCAGAGCCACAGCAATCTTTCCTGCCTAACATACTGAAAGCAAACACAATAAATGAACCGCTAATCTGCTTGTCTTTGGGAAATAAGGAGCGTTGCTAAAAGCACACCAGACACCCCCAACGTAATCTTGTATGCATTTTCTGATCTCTTGGACCATCTGTGACTAGCTACAACTCCAGATTCACAGGATGCACCACTGACTCAATGAAGTGTAGCACCAGCTACAAACTACGTGTCTCAAAGACAAAATGGTGATTGAAAAGCACTGAGTTGGATG
Organism: Megaceryle maxima; assembly: GCA_024605025.1. Classification (NCBI taxonomy): domain Eukaryota; kingdom Metazoa; phylum Chordata; class Aves; order Coraciiformes; family Cerylidae; genus Megaceryle; species Megaceryle maxima. Next base: position 8,012 of record JANHGN010010488.1, on the reverse strand, counting down.
TTTATAGGCTATTTGATATTGCAGGAGATGCTACCACAGGAGCTAACAAGCAGTCATGTCAAACAAGATGGGTTGTGGTTGGCAAATCTAGACAGGCAGTTACCCAGCTAAGAACTTTGCTCAGGTATTTTCAGTTTAGAAACTGCAAAATCCTTTAAGTGGAAGATGACATCCTGGAGACCAGTGCCGTGCCAGATGTTTCCAGCAGCTGGGCACAAGGCTGAAAGCATCATCTCTCCAGAAATGCAGTGCCACTATTAGTGTCATTGTCTGCCTAAATCAGCAACAATTTTGCAGCCGGATGACTGTGTTTTTAAACCACCCTGTCCCAAGAGGATAAATTTTCTGCAGTGAGTACAGCTGTGATACATTCCTATGCAAATGAAGCAATTTTCTCATTTTCTCTATGAAAAGTCCCCCACTTCTTCCCCATCGCTGAATTTATCTCCCAATAGACTTGGTAAAACACAACACTTGCAGGGTTGTTATTTTTAACTAATAGCAGGGAGGGGCACATTCAATCCTAAGTTACATGCCAAAAAAAGTCCTGTTGACTTAAGCAGGGAATTCACATGTTTATCCTTCACCACAAGTCCTCAGTAATGACACCTTACTATCCTTTAAACCCTCAGTAAGACTCCTGCTGCCATGACCCTCTGTGTCACTGCTGTCTGGCACTGCCTGGGGAAGCGATGAGCCAAGAATCCCATTTTTCTGCTGATCTCTGTTTTGTTCTCTTCCTTCCATTCACTCAACCTTTCCATTTGCACTACCTGTTACCCTGCATCTGAAGCCAAGATGATCTCTTTGGGATAGGGATGGTTTTTGCTCTTGCATGATGCCTTCACTGGCATTCCTACTGGCTACAACAGACAAAATAAGCTAGAGGAGCTGAGGGCAAAATTAGGTCATTATCTATGTGCCAATTTACCAGTCTGCCTGGCTCGGTGTATGGAAAGGCACCGCAGCTGCATTCGCTGCTCACATGCATCTGGGGAGAGAACCAGGCACAGAAGTAGAAACTTGGGGTTATAGTATGTGTTTTAAAAGCTTGAAAAGACTTTCTTTTCTACTCAAGTTGGGCTTTCCCCCAAGGCGAACCAAACTTAACAATTTCTCAATGAGTTTGCAATTATTCTTAGGTAAAAATCAGAGAGCTGTTTCAGATTATAATTTACCTGTGCAGAAGAGGAACACTTGATCTGCTAGGCAAAAAGGAAAAAAAAAAAAAAAAGATTATTCAAACCAGGTCTTAAAAAATGCTTCCCATGGTATGCCCTAGTTTACATCATCTTTGATTTTAGACTCTTACCTATACACATTTATAATCTGTCTTTACATTGTGGTTTATCCCAAGTGACTGGACTCCTGTCTTAGCAAGTTGTTTCTTACCAGCTGATGAGTGCAGACTGACCACATCCACGCTTAACTTTTCTATCTGAGAAGTAAAATTAATGATTTGAAGCCACCATAGCTCTGAGCTTTTCTGCTGCTGTGCAACATCCAGATCGAAACTGCCTTCATGGTTTAAATTAACCTCTTTTACTTTACAATTAGGACTGGAGGTGAGGGTGTATATGATCACTTCCCATCATTCAAAAAACAAGCACTTGGTTATTAAGCTATGAAAAATTGATCATTTGCAATTGCTGGGCCATAACTTCACAAATCTCTTCCAAGTTTGACCACTGGAATTTAAAGTGCAATGCTCAATTTCATACCACTGCAGAAGCCAAATTACCATGTAACCTGTGAGCACCGCTTGAAAACATCCTGACAACAGCAGCAGGAACAGGACATCACAGAGAAGGTAACCAGCAGCTTTAGCAGACTTGGCTTCCGTCTCAGATTTCATCTGCGCAATCTGAACATGATTAAAACTTGACTTTAAAAAAGAAAAAAAAAGAGTAAGTTGAATTTCTTGCACAGAGGTAACCCAGCCTCTGGCTGAGTCCAAGCATGCATCAAAGCTTCTCTGTAGCACATTCCAGCCTACTGCTTTCTGAAATAGTTCTCTTGTCCTCCTTCTGTGTTCAAGAAAGTCACCCAGTCAAAACTCCTTCCTGACTGTTTTGTTCATTACCATCTTACTTTGAGGGCCATACTGAAGGGGGAACATTTCTCATCCACATGTCAGGCTGGGGAAGAAAAACACCTACAGAGTGCGCTCATGCTTTCCTCCTCTCTCCCAACGCCCTGCACACACACAAAGCTCATCACTAACCATGCTCAGCCTCATGCTGGGGGTTTTCTCCAGGATGCAGCTGCATGGCAGAGAAGCTGCCCAGAGGTATGGGCATCTCCGGCCACTCAGCTCCATCTCTGGGCCACCCCTCTCCATGGCTCCGCTGCACAGCCACGGCTGGCCAGGACACATGCACACTATAAAACAGACCTCCGAAACAGGCCTGGATAGTCCCATTCCTTTCTTCTGCCTCACAGAAGTACTGCTGGATGTACAGTAAAGGAAGGAAGTATCACAGGAAAGAAAAAAAAAATCTATTAAAAGAAATTTGCAAACCACTGTGTTAGAGCAGCTCATTTAAAGCAGCCACTTTTTATCTGTCGGGCAAGTAATTGCAGTACTATTGCAGAAGTAACATCATGCACCAAAGGTGACAACATTTTAAGGGGTATTTATTGTAAGTGTACTAAATTCAAGACCGTCCCCCACAAATTAATTTTCAAGGGTGACAGAAGTCAGCTGGGTAGAGCTGTTACTGCTAATAGCTAGAAAAGACCCACTTAATCACTTTGCATTTTTATTTGTAGAAGATAAAGAAACATTTCTTTCACTAATAGTTTCATGGTTGTTTCATCTCATTTTATCTGGATTGCAAGATCTGTTTAATTTCATTTGATCAGTTTTCTAAGGGGCTTAGAACTACCATATTTTTATAATCTTGTTATATCCATGAGATAAAACCTGATTTTTTTCCCCACCATTTGCCAAATGGGAAACTAAGACAGAAAGAAAGAAAGTGACTTGTTCAAGGTCACTCTGGGATTCTGTAGCAAGACTTGAGACTTAGAAACTCGAACTTGATTCTGAAAATAGCCATAAAGGGAATTTCCTCACTGAATCAACAGGGATTCTACAAATCTGGACATCTACCACTATGTTTTTTAATAACATGCATAACTGTGGATAACCCAGCTCTGAATTGACAGATCCTGTTATTTATCTCAGCTGCAAAAAAAAAAAAATCTCTCACTAATAAATAAAACTAACCTACCACCACTACCAGGGGGAGTAAGACTGAAGGTTAGCAAAAGCACTTGAAAGTATAACAATTACTGGCTCTGAATATTTCAAATAAAGCAGGTCTGCAGCACACATGCATCTCTGTGAAGAGGAGAGAAAAATGGTAATATTATTTTTTTTTTCCTCGTAAACCGTAGCAAAACCGTAACACAAGGGAAATGAAGGGAAATATCCACTTCAAAGCTTTGTTCAGGACACAGGTTGCTCACAACATTTTACTGTTAAGTGCTGAATTGTTCAGCACTGTGGTATGTATGGATTTTTCTATTAGTTTTCATAGGCACACAAAATAAGTTACTCAACCCCACGCTGCCCCCAATGATGGGGAAAACAACAGTTGTCAGTGCAGTTTTGTTTGCAACTCAAAGTGTTTCACAGTCTCAGAAACTCTGGTTTTCACCTGCCCAGGCTTGGCAGGAAGGAAGCAGGAGTGCACAAACGATGCAACAGAAATCTAAAGAGTAAAGCCATCAGCTTAGAAGGAGGAGGTTGAGGTTGTGCTGTGAATGGGACATGAATGAGGAAGTAGTATATAGTATAATAGCAAGTAGCATATAGTAACAGTAATATATAGGAACAGCAAGTGTATATAGGTACTGAGCAGCTGCCATGTTCACTGCATTCTGTCTGTATGAAGCAAATGTCCTGCAGTAGGAAATGTTTTCCAGAGGCAGTTTCAGAAGGGTGTGAGGGTACAGCAACCATTTTTACACACAGAAATATTGAGTTGCTCATCATGTTAAAGCCTGAAAGCTGACCAAAGTGTTTGATCTAAACCTCTAAACCTGAACAGCAGAGCCAAAAAGATCTTCTGAACTTTTTTGGCAAGTCAGACATTAACAGATGCTCTAGGCTTATGCAGTGCTAATGGGAGGAGCAGGTATGTCAAACTAAGTCACTGGCTGCGTCCAAGCTGCGGTTTCCATCTCTCTTCCAAGCTGTGTTGAAGTGCATTGGCAGAACAGCATCCATCAGGGATGTATCGAATGCTGACCACAGCAGTATTTGCCCTCTGCAAAGAGGATACAAGCAGAACAGTCAAATCTGCATAAACATTACATTAATAACAGACCGGGTGAAGACGGTATTTAAATTCTGAGCTCCAGCTGAAGTACCTACTTACTTAAAGGTTCAGAGAAGCTTCTTTGGTTGCTGATATTGATGAATATTTCAGTACCCACTCCTAGGGAAGGCTGTGCATACAATGCAATGCCACAGGTCTCAGGCAAGATGCTCCTGCTTCTTCCCTGGCTTAGGAGTTAGGGGATCAGTGCTGTGTGTAGTCAATACCCAAAGTCCTGCTGTCCTTTGGTAAGGGCTTGGGAAACCAGATATCACCAGCACATACAAACCCCTACAAACAGAACGTTCTGGAGGTCAGAGCAGAGACACTGACTGCTTTTCTGAAGAACAGGCAAGAACACATCTGCCTCTGCTGGTTCCTCTCAGACTACAAATCTACCTTAATGATTATTTACACTTCCATTTTCCAACCTTCCTCTCTCCTCTTATGTAAACATACTATAAATACAGACTTGGCACAAAGCCCATCAATCCACTGCTCAGCTTCCCTGGGTCCTAAAGGTCCTTCTCTGGACAAGCTGTGATTTAGCTCCAAGTTCCTGTAAGCCTGAGCAACTTCTTCCAACCTCCATCAGCACTAATGCGACACATGCCCTTGTGCTACCACTGAGAGACCCAGACCTTGACAAACCAAATCCAAATTTCGGCATGACTCACAGACTTGTTTATGGGCTTCCTTCTTCTGTGGCTCCCTTGAGTCCTTTATGAGTTCTTTGGGGTTTTGGAGGAAACACTGACAGAAGTCACCCTACACTGTACATGCCACAGGACTTTGCCCTGAACAAGACCAAGACCTCTGGCCAGTGTCAGATAATCCGTCATGATAAGCCACTTGTATCCAAGCCAGATATTTATTGCTATTGATCTGCCTGGTCCCAGCGAAAGACTTTTGTTCTCCCAACCCAGGACTTTGACCTCAATTAAGTTATGAATTTCAATCCGATAGACTGCTCCACTTACCCTGCTGCTCTCCCTGACTGGATTAATTAGAATTAGCTAGGCTGGGAGTCACCCCGAGCGCCTCATGGATCATATTATTTTAATAATAAATAAAGAGACGGCAGCAGCATACAAGGAATGATTTTGAAAGATTGTTCATCCAAGAGCATCATTCAGAACCTGCCAATACTAATTTTTCTGAGTTTGATTACCTCATTTACTTCTTTTTATTTCTATTCATTAATTGAGTTTTATCCCACATTACTTCAGCTCCCCAAATGTGCTCCTCCTATAAAGGAACCAGACACATGCTTTGCTGTTACAAAGTTTTATTACTGCAGCTCATCAAAAGTATAGTTAGCAGGAATGGAATAGTCATTAAGCATATAATAATGTAATAGTGCTGAGAAAATAGATATATAATAGGGGAGGGGGAGAGGAGAGGGACAAGGCAAGCCTGTCTATTGCCATAAAGTGTGTGCTGAGGGCTCTTTATCCAGATAGTTAACTGGCTGGTGGACAAAACCCAGCCTCTTCAAAAAGGTAACATCTAACACTGGAAAAACGTACAGATGCATCAGATGTTTTCTGACATCACAATAATGCCTTTGGAAAGAGCCTAAAATGGGTTGAATACCAAAGAAATTGGATTGGCAAGGGGAAGCTTCTAAACTAGTGAGTTGGGACCTGATAGCTACATTATCCTTATTACTTCTCTATCCCTATAAAAGCAATTACATACTTGAAGATGTCGGGTTGCCCAGGACTGTACTGAAATGGATTGTCTTGGCCAGCCATGTCACAGACATACTAGGGAGTTATTGACCCATAAATGAACACTTATTTGTCATGCTCATTTTAATGTTTAATTGGCTGGAACAGCAGAAACGGATTTAGATGATGGAAGTTTACCAATTCCTCTACCACTGGTAGCCAGGTTTCAGACAGACAACTCCTAACCCGAGCACAAACGCGGCAGAGAACTTTCAACGCACCTTCCACCTTCACGTAAGTTCAGGCCTTCATTTTATAAGAATAGCTTCTCAGGACAGGGTGATTTATTCCTGCCAAACTGAGCCATGTCAGAAGAGGGATGTCTAAGCTGGAACAGCCAATTGGTCTGCAAGATAAACTAGAAGGTTACTCCAGGATAGGATTTACTTGTTTTGTTGCAAAAAGAAGCAATCGAGCAGTCTCTCTGGGAGAGGATGGCACCAGCCTTTGTTGCCCCACGCAGGCATGCGCCGCTAAGGCTTCTGCTATCACTCAAGCCAGCAGGGATGCCTGTTCACATGGATTTCCAAAAGCCTCTCACCAAAGGCTATTAAATGGTACTATTGTAGAGCAAGAGGGAAGGTTTTTTCACTGCTTGATAACTGATTACAAAAGTAAAAGTTGAATAGGAACAACCAACCATCTTGCACAATTGCTGGTGATCACTGGAGTCTCTGAGGGATCTCTGTGAGGATTTGGGTTGTTCAATCCAAACAAATGACACGGGGAAGCAGGCTGAGAGCAAAGCATCCATGCCTGTTACATCAAGAGCTGACTGTAAAATGCTACAAAAGGATCTCAAGAGTGATGGGGTGAAAAAACTGCAGATGAAATTCAGCAGTAAAAACCACCAAGTAATGCACATGTGAAAAAACCATCTTTAGTCTAAATCCACAGCGATGGGCCCTGAATTAGCTATGGCCTCTGTGGAAATGGATCATGAGTTATTATAAACAGCTCTATTATGACACCAGCTCAGTATTCAATGGTAGTTAATAAAAGGCAAACAATTTAAAAAAAAAAAAAAAAAAAAAAGGGAAAGGAAATAAGAAAACATTAGATTGCTTCATCAAGCTTCATATTGCGCTTACAGCTTGGGCACCAAGAGAAGTGCTATTCCCTTTACCTGAAGGAAGGAAAGGAAATAAGGAAGAATGAGAAATGATTCAAAGAATGACAAGGAGCAAAGTTACCGAGCAGCTTCCAAATGGGCAAGGATTAAATAGATTAAACTCTTCAGTCTGAAAAAGTGATTGAGGGGAATCAAGGAGGCCAATAATGTCGAAGGAAGGTAACTGGGGGAACAATTACTGTTTCTTGTTATGTGAGAATGGTGGCATCTTACATGGAATGATCATGGCAAGGGCAAAGCAAATACCCAGTTAAACTACAGAACTCCCACTGGTGTAAAAGGTTGTGAATCCAAAATGGGATGACAGAAATTTATCAAAGAAAAATTCAGGAGCACCAAGACAATGCCAATGGCTCAGGAAGCCTCTAAGCCACAGACTCTGGGAAAATATATGAAATTATCACTGCATGCTTACCTTCCTCTGTCCCTAAGCATGCAATCTTCCCTGCCACTGGAGACATGATACTGAGCTAGGAAGGCTCCTGCACTCATAGATAATTCTCATGGATGCAGAAGTAAGAAGTACAAGTTGAAAAACATGAACCTCCTACATCAGCTTTTCCATTTTGAGTGTTGTTTTGCTGTTTACAATCCATGGAGCCAAGAAAACAGATCATCAAAAATTTCATTTAAAATTTCAACAAAACAAGCATAAATGGCTATTCCCCTAACATCTAAAGTGTTAGAACACTCTTATTTAGGAAATCTAACAAAAGTACTTTGCACCAAAGTCTGCAAATTCAAGATGGGCGATGCAAAAGGTACAAAACCCCCAGCTCAGCCCCAGTGTGGGGTCAGAGCTGCTCCAGCCGTGGGGGC
>JANHGN010010487.1:0-55621 GCA_024605025.1 Megaceryle maxima | reverse complement strand
ATATTAACTCTGTTTTACCTGTAATCAAAACACAATGATATAGAAAATATTTTAGCAATTTCCAAGTTTACACAATTCAAAAGGGATGCTTTACAAAACAACATTCCCTACGCTTTTCCACATTGTTTCCTAATTCGTGAATTTCTGAAGTGAATCCAAAATAAAGCCAGTATTATCATTCACATTTTTAAAAAAGAAACTGAGAGAAAGGAGCCAAATTGCTTGTAAGATGTGAGTGGAAAACCCCAACAATTTTCTTTAGCCCCCAAAAGGGCTTTTGCAGCAGCTTTTGTACCTACACATCACATGTGTTAAGGTCAAGTCAGTCTAACCTGGCTGTGAAGCAGCAAGGTAGCAAATTAAGCAAATGTCACCCTGGACTAGGTTACAGCTTCTTACTGCTTCTTCAATTACAGATCAGGTATTTTAATAAATCAATGATAATTCTATAGGAATTACAGATACCATTATGATAGATAAGGAACTGTCAGTTAAATTAATAGTATCTTCATCATTATACCTTTGAATGTTGGTCACAAATCTAACCTCCAGTCATGACACAGGTCATCACTGAGGTCATTGCAAAATGAGTGCTAAATAGGTGGCAGATATTTTGGTTAAACTCAAATTTTGGTGCGTATATTTCCAAAAGTAGCAATTCTTGTTCTACAGTTACAGTAAGTTTGGTATTTGATTCAAATATTACACAGGAAGAGTTTATACATTAGCTAAGGAGGACAAAAAGAAGACTCCATTTCCATGTACATACTCGGTTTTCTGGAAGCTGGTTCCCATTGTATTCCGAGGTTCTGAGCAAGACTTTGTGCTAGTTCCTGTGCCATGGCCAAAGGGAGGCCATACTGCATTTCAAGAGGAATGCAATTCAAAAAAAACAACAACAAAAAAGAAAATGTAAGTTACTGTAATGAACACTACACTAGCTCATTCTGGCTTGCCACATACCTGCTTCAGTAATTCTGTACATCCAATCACAATTCTGTGTTCATATCAGGAAAATAAACCCAATGAAGTACGTAATGGAAAAAAAATTCCTATGAGGCAATCCCTGTCTGCTGGCTAACCTACAGAAAGGAGTTTGATCTATATGTAATATAGTTTTGTATAATATGATTAACCCATGTTAAAAGAGAAAATTTTCATTATCAATTTAACACTCATTGAAGAAAATAATAATCATAATAAAAAATACCCAGAGACCTAATTTTTCTAGCTTTAACACTACACAAAATCAGTAAGAATTACACATGTCATCAGCACCTCAGATCAAGCCTCTAATACTGAGAGGATCCAAAAGTGCTGTATTTCAAATACTCCTACTTGAGGTTTTTGAGTCTAATTTTTTCTCTAATACACCAAAAGCCAATTTTAGATCTTATTAAGAGAATAATGTGGACAGGAAGAATACTTTTTAGAAAGAAAAGCACAGTAAGAAGCAGTTTAATGATGACACAAGAAGGTTTCTGTGAGAATCATAGCTTTTTAATATGCAAATTAACGTTGAAGCCTTAAATACTGAAACATATAAACTCCAAGTTTATATGTACAGTTTCTATTTTATTCCACTTTAGTCATGAAAAAAAAAAATTACCTCATTCACTCCTACTCCTCTGGTCACAGAGCAAACCCCTCCAAAGTAACTTAAGCTGCTCCTTTTGTAATGAAATGTCACATTCCTTACAAACAAATAAAGAAAATAGAAGACATTCACATTGAGCACCAAGAACTTACTGAAAGATCACGTTTACTATGATACACTGCATGCACATTAATCCTCACCTAGCATGAAAAGCAACTACAAGTTTACAAACAGAACACTGACATTGAAGAGTTCATTAGAGACAAATTTAGACAAAAATACAATTTTTGCCTTTTAGAGTCAGATTTAGTTCCAACCCACAAAAAAAAAAAAAAAAAAAAAGCAAGCAGAAAAAGCTGGAGTAGCAGATTCCTAATAAAATACAACAATAACATTTCCTTTAAAAAGATAACTATATATTCCAATTTATAATTTGTCAGAAAGGAATTCTGTACTGAAATGTATCGGTGTTGAGAGTTTTTAAATTATGCTCTTAATCCAAACCAATTCAAGTTCTTCTTTAAACTCCAAATGAAAAGACTGAGAAGTATATCTAAATGAAAAGTAATTTAATATTGCTCTTTAACCCTGCCTCCTTTAATTTCTTGTTAATAAGCCTTAAATATTTTAGTTAATATAATCTGAAAAATGTAAGATATTCTAGAATAAGTGTCTATTATGAATTATACCTATTTTAACTTTACAGGCATAATAATAAATCTACTCAGCCTTTGGCATGCACAGCAAATAACCCTAACATTTAAAAATGAATTAATTTTACAATATCATAATGTCCTTTTTGGTTTTATTTTAAATGACAGGATACTGCAGACAGAACACTATTTTTTCAGAATATTCTGACAGCCATCAGAACTTCCAAACTGCAGCTAAACTATAGTGAACACTTAAAGCTAGATGCTTTGCAGCATCTAGAACCACAGTAAGGATTTTACAGAACCACAGTAAGGATTTTACAGAACCACAGTAAGGATTTTACAGAACCACAGTAAGGATTTTACAGAACCACAGTAAGGTTAGCAGGCACTTCTGAAATGGTGTAGTTCAACTCTCTTGCTCCAAGGAGGTTCAGCTGGAGAAGGCTGCTCAGGGCTTCTGAATATCTCCAAGCATAGACATTCCACAGCCTCTCTAGGATACCTGTTCCAGCATCTGACTACCTTCAAAGTGAAAGAGTTCCCCCCACCCCTCCCCAGTGTTTGAATGGAATTTAAATTTGGCACCTTCCACTGTGCACCACTGAGAAGAGCCTGTTTGCCTGCTGGAAGTGCTTTAGCAAGTAACATGATACATACACAAAAGCAGTTAAGAATGCACATCAGCAGCACTTTGCCTACGTTATGAAAAGTGCAATTAGCATTGCATTGTAATGCCTGTATTAAGACAGTAGAGCTATGGCTTAGGCTGGAGGAAATTCTTCATCCCCTATTTTTATCTTCTGCAGAAGATGAGTAATAGGAGAATTCCATGGAAGACATCTGTCACTCCATCCTTGTAGTATGTCATGCTGCTGGGAGAAGACTTAAGAACTTTATGCTGCATACATTCTTCCTTCTCATTGCTTAGAATGCCATTAAGAAGAAAAATACTGTTGCTGAAGGTTGATGTTGTGTCTAATGATGCAAATGGAATTTCCCCTCCAAATGTCTCTCAGAAAACATTAATTAGAGCTCTAAAGCAAGAGACCTTTCACTAACAAATCATCAGGGCAGCTACACGTGTGAATTAATACAGTATCTGGACTGCTCTTGTGGTAACACATAATGCTGTTAACTCTGCCCTCTCCTGCTCTTTACTGGAAGAGCAGTACATCACATACCTGATTAGAAATACTAGGTGTCCTTAACAACTCCTCAAAGACACTTCAAGTATGTGACACTGTCTCCAGGTTGCAAAGATATTAGAGTTTCATTATAGATATATAACACAACAACCATTTAAAAAACAGACTAGTGTGTTTAAAAACAGATTAAACTTCCCAAGGAAGGGAGATGTTGAGTGATGTAGTGACTACTGAGCAAAAAAAAGTAAGCAAGAAGAGGCAGGTAGACAAATGAAAGAATATAAAACTGTAACAATCTGAAGTGTTGCACAGTGGTACATACGAGAGCAGGTGCACAGCATCAGCATGCTGTTTGATGGAGTGCTGTCGATATTTGGAGAAATCATGAAGCATCTGCAGAGGGTCAGGGTGAATATTAATACGATCTCTGTCTGTCCAAGTTTCCACAGCAACAAGAACCACCCTGGTGTTCAGCTGTTCTTTGTATATCTGAAGGCAGAGAGACAGGACAGGCACAGGAGTAGAACACTGGGTCAAACATGCACTGTTAGCCAGTAAGAGTAAAGCGGAAGGACAAGAGGGATAAAGCAGGAGGGAAACATGGGGAAATAGTTAGCTGGTAATGCCTTGGATTTACTGGAAGTTAATATTCTGATTGGCGTAAATTTTGTGGTTTAGAGGACAAAAAAAACCCAAGAAAACATTGCTGCTCTTTTTTTAAGCTACTCCCTTTTGTTTAAAATTCTCTTGTCACATAATTCCACCACTGAGTTTTGTGGAAAATCTGTACAAAAATCAGCCAAGGAGAAATGTAAAGGTACACTGGGTGATCTCAAAGAAAAAGAAAATATAATATAAAAGAATATAAATAAGACAAAGAATAGCCAAAGCCAGTTTTTAAGTCAAGATTAAATAATTTCTCAGTTCTCCAATATAGCCAAAATTTAATTCACATAATGATTGGTTTTAATTTATAGTATGATCACTTAATGTAACTCAAGTAATGTGGGAATTAAGTAAAAATATTAATTTTTCTATTAATGTCACTATAGCAATAGACAAGGAAGTGACAATCAGGCCCTGGTAATTACAAAACAACTTGAAAATATCCATTTTAACTTTGCACATGATACTTGATCCTGCAATAAAACTGCTGCTCTCTTTAGGTTCAGGTCATAAAATGCAAGGTTTTATTAACTAAGGTTATTCAGAACTTGCACAACAACAACAAATTAACTCCTTATCCACAACAGATAGTCCACCCATCAAAATAACCCATTTAAAATGCAGTACAATGGGGTTTTGTTTGATTTTAAGCTATAAATACAAGATTTATAAAGGAGAATTTTTATTTATACCCTCTTTTTCTCATAATAGATCTTTTGTGAACTATACTTGCAGCTTCAACAACTTGTGATTAGATTTGTTTTAGAAATCCAAAACTTGATTAGATCTCATTCTTAAGCAGTGACAGATACTGCAGGCTTGTCAAGTTTGAAATCCTCCCCTGCCAAGGGCAAACTCTGGGAGTTGCAAGCTTTGAGAAGAATGCCAAAGATAATTTGGTGATTTCTTACACACTCACTGCAGGCCATTCTGTAGCAGAACTGCAAATGTGTTCTAAAATGTAATTGTTATAGCTGCTTTTTTTTTTTTTAGTCTGGTATCTGTTAATGTTAACTTTTTTAATACAGTGCTAAGCTAATGAAGTCAATTATACTTTTTGCAGAAAAAAAAACCCCATTTGATACTTACAGCATCTACAAGGTTTACCACAGACTTTGCAAAATTGTTTGTGTATGCATTTGAAGAACGGTGCTTTTTGAACTAAAAGGAGAAGAAGAAAAAGTAGAACACAGTGAGAATTAAAAATTCTTTATTTCTACAGAAAGAAAGGAAAACTAATATTTTAAGAAAGAGTATGGGAAAAACTCAAAAAACTTTTCAGATCACAGCTTCTCTCTCATATTTGAGAATCCCTGGAAGATAAAGGAAGGCATGAGTGCTAGACAGACTTTCACATTTACAGGAAAGGCATGTTCAGCCACAAGAAATATCATGCTTTGAATCAGAGTTGAAAAGTTTGAGACAAAATTACAGGTAATCATAAACATGACCTCAAAACTGAGAGGATGCTGTACCCATTAAAAATGGGCTTAATCTGATGAGCTGAATATCAGACAGCACTAGCACATTAAATTGACTGTAACTGGAAGACACGAAGATGAAGCATTTACCATTTGTCCTGTGTACAGCTCTTTGAAAAGGCATCCATTGCAAAGACTTATGCGCAACACTTTTAGGACAAATAGCATTAGTTATACAAAAAGGTAGAGGGAATACATGGTAAAAGTATGTGTTTGAATGTGGAAATAGTTAAGCTGACTATCTTAAGTTTTAACTGCAGTTTTTTTCTACAGACTTAGATGAGCTGTATTCCAAGTTCTGATTCCTAATTTCTGTTTATGTCATTACAATTTTTTCATGTCTTTCATCATCCTGCCCCTCAAGTCCCCTCAGTTCCATGTAATTTTTGCAAAGATGCTGCTATTGTATCTGAACATGAATCCATGACTTCCAAAGAACTGTAGAATTTTAAATAAAAATGGCATTACACAATCTGCTTTGCAGGCAGGAGAAAGAAATCTTCAAAATTTTACAGAAAAGTAACACAAAATGGCATAGAACAAAAAGAGGGTAAAAAACTTACTAATTTCAACTACCGGTTAAAAGCAACAAATCTTATTACCTCATGAGTAAACATCATCAAGTTCCATGAAAGTGTCAGCTGTTCCCACTCTGAAACTCTTCTTGAAACAAGAGGGTCTGACTCTTCTCTGAGCAACTGAGTAGCTACTCTCATCAAGTAAATTAGATGATTAACTAACTTCCCAAATTAGAATTACAAAAGAGACAACTCCCCTGTTTTCTAGGATTATGCTTGGTACAGAGGTGAAATTAAAACTTGAAGACATATGTTTTTAAAATTATATAATCTATTTCTCAAATTGAAAGTCAGAAGTGTGACACACACACCGTATTATTAAGTAACAAATTTTCCATCCCTTTGAATTCCAGTTATTTTTGCACAAGCAATCTAGCTTTATATGGAAGAAATGCCACAGAAGTATCAAAAAGCTGACCAAATTTAATGATGACACTCATTCATTTGACTGCAAGAAGATAAATCACATATGCAATTATGCACTATTAAGTGCTACAGTGATAAAGCACATCCACAGGAGGTTTTAATACTCAAAGATCCCACACAACATAGGTTTGCAGAGACCCCTCCCCTATAGCTATTCTCAGCTACAGTGCTATTAGGTGCTTAGGATGAACACTGAGAAGAGTGTCCATATCACAGGACTCTCCTTCCTGGGGAACCAAGATACTAGAACAAAATAATGGTGAAGCGTGGCTTTGTTTTTTTTTGTTTTGTGCCAATCCCAAACTTTCCTAGAAGTGGAAAGGTAAAATAATACGCTCTGCAAAATGTTCTTGGTTTCCATGAAAAAGTATTTAAATGCCAAAATCAATTTTGTGAAAATACACAGCATTAACCACTTAACAACACAATGGCCAAAGACTTTTTAAGATACTTCTTCCAACTCAGAACCTTGTTGCAGGAGAGATCTGCCCTCTACTGGTAAGCAGAAAACCTTAATAACATGTTTAGTGACCTCCTGGCTTGGCAGGCTGATAATTGTGAACACTTCCTTAAGTATATCCATTTTATTCCTTGAAAAGAATTATTATGTGCTTCAGGTTCACTGACAACTCTGAAGCAAAAAATCTTGTGGTCTAAAGTTCTAACAAATACAGCCTAAGAGGAGACAACAAAGGTAGTGAACAGGATGGTTGTCCTTTAAGCATGTCTGTAATACGAGAGGCCAAAGACAGACAAAGAAATACCATCTCTTCATAAGGAACACCAGCCACTGACCTCAAGCAAGACAACAAAATGTCCATAACTTCAGTTACTGTGCCCTACCCCATAACAACTAACATGTCAGCACTCTTAGAATACTTTCCTACCAGGTAGCTTTACAAGTGAAAACATTGGAAGAAATTTCTGTCCTACTCTTGCCACTCAGTTGAATTCCCCCCACATTGCTGAGTTGATACAAATTAAGTACAGGTGATTTTTGCCCAGACTATTTCGCTGATTTATTAAACAGATGAGAGAAAGTTTGAGATCTGTCTGCTCAGCATTGGAACAAGTACAAAATACTGCATCCTCTTCTTCTGAAGGGGAAGATTATCACTGAATTGATATACTTACCATTTTATGGTCATTGACTATCATGAGCTCCAGATATTTCATTTCTTCAAAGATACCACGAGATACCTGATGGATTAAAGAAATTCTTTGAGAAACCATGAAGAGGTCATGATTTTCAAAAATAATTGCAGCTGATTTAATAGGATTACATATCATTATTATGTAGAGCATCTAAACCTCTAAAAACTGGGTCAGACGTTCAACTGAGGTAAATACTCCAAGCTCTGGTAACTTAATAATAAGTTATGACAGACACTAGCTGAGAATCTGAGAAGGCTTACAGTCCATTCTTTTTACTTCAGCACAGAAGCTACCACTGCTTTCCTCCTTTCTTATTTTCACAAAGGAGAAAAATCTCAAACACTAAAAACTCTTGGTCTGCTGTATTATTTATCACAGACTTAATGAGAAGGAAGTTACTAAAAACAGATGCACCCTCAAAAAAATATGCTGTTGATTGTGCAACTCAGTGAAGAAATACAGATTAATCTTCTTTAACTCAATTACTCCCCTAACACATATGCACATGCAGATCATGAGGGCTGTCCACTTCTGGTGTCTATATAACCCAGTTCTAGGTGTCCTTATTTGGATTATTAATTTATCCATGTTATTTACTATTTAACAAGCCAAGTAAAAAAGTCAGGTATCTCCAAAGTAGCAAGACTTCATTCAAAATTATTATTTATCCTCAAGCAGATTCAAAACTTCTAAATTAATTTTCCACTATTAAGCTTACATTCAATTGGTGTATAGTATTGCTGTCACTTTAGAAAGTTTATCCACTTTTCTCTAAATGTTCAATTTTTAAAGGATAACCTTCTTGTCTGATTTGATAATTGTATTATGTGACAATATTAAGCTACCAAAAATACTTGTTTTCTAAAGCATTTGTTCTCTCAACATTAAAAAACCAGGAAGTGGGTTTGAGTTTGTTTTTATAAATGGTCTTAACTCAGAGTCACGCTTCTACTCACTGCTCTCTTTCTTCTCCTTCTCCTCCTCAGCCACTGCAGTTCAGACAGAAAGGGCCATTCAGAACTAGATTCAGTCTCTGTACAAATTACAATTTAAGAATTTTCATGACTTTATTTTAAACTACTTATGTCCACTGTCCAAAACAGAAGTAAATTAAGATCACCATACTAGAGGAACCTTTGTTATTTATAAATTTCATTTCTTAAAATACACAAAATAATTCATATTAAAACCCAAGTCATTTAGAAATCTAAAGTTAGAATTAAAGCATGCATGGGCAGGTGTAAGAGATTGTAACCTGGGCATATAATGTACATTTTCTTCCATCTCATGTCCTCAATAGCATTAATATCACTGATTAAATGAAATGATTTGCAGAAGAAAGCTAAATACAAGTCTTCATGGGTAGAAATCTTTCAGCTGCTTTTTGACAACTCTAAATTCCATTACAATAATCACTAAACAAGTCCTTTTTCTGCATAATCAGCAATTTTATATAGACTTAGCCTAATATTAAATTTTTTCAAGTTGCATATACTATTATTTCCAATATTGAAAATCTTGTAACATAAGCAAAAACATACCAAGGTCCTGAAGGTGTTTGGAGGCTTGTGTTTAATAAGTTTTTTGGTTGAGATGTGGCCTACTTTTTCTTTCCTTATTTAAAAAAAAAAAAAAAAAAAAAAAAAAGCAACAGGTGACATTTTCTTCTAATTAAAAATGTCATGTGAAAAGTAAGGCACTTCTTTTAGTATTTATAATTTTTACTATTTTCCCATAAAATGAAAGAAACCATAGTAACAATGTGGCATAGTATTTATTTGAAGCAATCTATTTGCAATCCTAAGCAAATCATGGACCCTCTCTGCCTTTGCATGTTTACAGGCCTACAAAACTGAAGTATCACAGATGTCTTTGAGATTATTTGAAAAGAAGTCCTGTAAAAGCCTTAGAGAACAGACTGTTTGTTTCAATAAATCAGAGTATATTATCTAGTAGAAATCTTCCTTCCACTAATATTACTATATATGATAAAAATGTATCTTTCCAATTGCAGCAAATTGCAAGAAGCTAATCAAAACACTATCTTTAAGTGGGATTATTTCACCCTGTTTTATTGGTGTACACAACACTTAGAAAGGAGAAGACTTTTAATGAATATTTTCTTTAGGAGTCTGACATGTCCCACATTATCATCTCTTGGTATCTGTTCTAGAAAACAACTTTTATTCCGTAACACCTCCTCTGCAGAGCCTGCCAAAACAAGGAATTCTTTTTAAAGGATAGGATGCTACTGTACTATAACTTCCATAAGTAATATGTAACAAATGGGGGGGGGAGGAACTGGAGGACTTGAATTTTTATACAGTATCTACTAGAGTTAATCAAGCTGAATAAAGTACATGGTGAAGGCTGTAACCAAGAGATTTATCTCACATAGTGCAATTAAAAACGAGCCTCTGAAAGCTCTCTGTAGCTGTATTATTTTGATCTTCAGCAGTTTTAAGAAACATATTCATCTCATATGTCTTCTTATCATTTGGAATTCCACTTGAGTCCTCAAGAGCTGGCAGATAGAATCACACTTTTATAAGTTTAACTTTTGCTCTACTTCCAACTTTTACTGATATATCACACTGAGTGATTCCAGTGTCCTTTCTTCATCCAGGCAAGTGAACAGTTTAGTCAAATTCTCCTCTGCCTCCTGTATGGATACCATGGTAGAATTCCATGAATGTAGTGTATCTGTGCTGTCAGTTTTCAGCCTTACAACCTTTATGAACATGAGCAACATCAAAATGCATTAGATAGCTTAACACGTGGCATGTAAAACTGTTGTTCCTTAGGAGACTGAAAAATCTTGTTGGAGTTAGTATTTTCCCTTGTCTTTATAGTTTCACTTACAGCCCAATAATTGATCATCCAAATAATACTAATTGCTCTGAATATTGATCCAATTTCTTTGAAAGTGTCAAGAGTCAAAGATTTTGCAGATCTTTCTTTAGACTGTAAGTTCAGCTTTACAGTTACTAAAACCTATCAGTTCTGCAGCATTACATTATTTGTCATATACTGGTACGTACTAGAGAAAGACAAGCATGAGAACTGTGATACAGCATCTGGAATATAGCCTACAGATACACAAATGGAATACAAGCCTACAGAATTCTCTGTCTCAATGTTGCAGAACCATTTCGCTGAAAACCACTCCAATATTTGAAACACAGAAGACATACAGATCTACCTGGTTTTACTACTGGCTATGAAATTGAGTCAGTTCTATTAACAGCGAAATTTTAGGAACAGCTATATTATAATACCTAATATGAAGTACAAAAGTAATAATTAGCAAGGTATTTGCATAAATGCAGTCCCACATGCTCAGCCAGCATACTCATATATTTTAGTATGCTGGATCAGAATCATTTAAGCTATGCAGCAACCACTGACTTAACACATATAAAGTTTGAAATACCCAGATATAATTATATAATTCATTAAGCACTTTGTGGAAACCTGGTAGGTCAAAAGCAACCTGATGCAAGTATTTAGAGAGGGATGAATAAATGACTTCCAGAGATCCCTTCCATGAATTTTTAAGTCCTTTATTTCAAGTACTAGAGCAAATTGATAAACACTTTTTCACAATGCATAACCATTTGCTATGGAAACAGTCTTATCAGTCTACTCCCAACATCTAAATGATCAACAGTAACTAGGAAAAAAGAAAAGATTAAAGCAAAGCAGAGAAAAATCTCAGGCAATTCTTATTTAAACATTTCTTGCCTTAAATAAATTCCGATCAAGTGTTTTAAAATATTTTTAGTTTTCATATGAATGCACAATAGAGGTCACTCTTTTATTGATTTATTCTAATACTACTACATGCTACTCCTTGAGCTCTCTTTCCCAAATCAAATAAACTAGATAAAAAACAAACTTACTGCACTGTGGGTCAGATCCATTGGTTCTATCAAATACAAGTAAGTGCTGTCTTCAAACATGCCACTAGAACATGGAGATAAAGAAATTATATTTAGAATTATATGGCAATTAATGTGACTCCAGGATATGATTTTTCACTACACAAAATCAAAATTAAGACTGAAATACTAATCAATAAGAGAGTAAATTTCATATGTGTTCATTACTACCACATGTGATTAAAGCTAAGAATTTTAAGAGATCAGGGACAATGTTAGTTAATGAACTAACATTGAATGTAATGTCAGTGTAATGTTAAAGCACCAAAAAAAGTAAAGATTTAAACTTGGAAAGATAAAGGCCTAAGACACACATTAGCATATGGAATATAATCAACAGCTTAGTTGAATTTATCAGTAACTAATCCTAGTATGGACTAATTTCTTACATTTTTTCCTTTTGCAATCTAATAAAAAGATCTCCTTTTTCTATTGGCTGATGGAATCATAGATGAATACTGAGCATGCAAAGTGCTAAATTATAATTCTTTATTCTTTACCATAAGTCATCTGTTGAAATATTTATTTGTGCTTACCATATTCAAAGGTTTCATGAGACAGCATCAAAAGACTTAAATCCAAATGATGCTAAAAACAATTGCTATCAGTTTGGCATAGCTAGTACTGGCATTTCAAAACATCAAAATTTTGGGGGCCTATAGAGTTTCAGTCCCTCACAGATTAAGAGATAACATTCAAGAGTAATAATTACTCAATAGCCTTAGTTGAAAAAGGAGAACATGCACTTACTGAAGTCCATTACAAGTTGAAAGGGCGACTTTGGAATCCTTGATACCTCTGATATTTCCATGGTAGTAACAATGCTCTCCACCCTAATAATATTTACAAACACACACACACACAGGCAAAATTACCTTAATTAAATGTCTGTTGCTTAAAACCATGGCAAAAAGATCTAACACCTTGCATTAGATAAAATTTCAGAGAAAGCAGTGATTGCTAAAGTACATACCAATTACTAGCCTTAATTGCTTAAAAGAAGAAACTGTGCCCAGTAACAACTAATTTATGTTAAGTCTTCAAACCATAACATTGGTTATTCTTTTGTTGAAGTCACAGCATTCTTGATCTTTTATTTCTTTGCTGTAAATTGATTCTGTAAAAATGTTATGTAATGCAGGTTCCATGAGCATTGAATTGTTTCTTGATGCCTTACAGGTCTGTTAAAATTAAAAGTGATACTGCATTAATCAATCACCTGGCATGTACTTGGCTGAGATCTGGATTCTATCAATTTTGTCTCACTAAAAATGTATCAGTTCAAAAGTGACATTATTAGACTGCAGGTGAAATATCACTAATAATGAATGAGTCAGAAAGTGAATCCAGTTTAGAAAAACTAAAGTGTACAGTTACATTTTTACTGTACAAAGGGGTACTAAAAGTCAACTCTTGATTTCAATTGCATAAAATTTGAAATAGATGCAAACCCCAAATTATTCACAACACGGCAGGATTTTTGTGTTCTCTGAGGAAGTCAGCAATCATGTTTTAGACAAGGTCCTCCCTTTTATATTAAAAATAACAGCATTTAAATTACCTACAAGTATGTATAAATGTTAGAGACTTAAAATAAAATTAGGCAAACTACATCCAAAACTGTGATCTAAAGCCTTAGTTTTCAAAGGCCCTAATGATACGAAGTAAGGGAGACCCTGCTGAATCTGCAGTGGAAGATTTGAACAGTGATGCAGGGATTAGGCTGAATAGAGTAAGTACAAAATGTGTTATCAACATGGGCACGCAGTGAAGGTCTGTGTTTAGCCTTCCACTTCTCCACAAGAACCTAAGGGAAACTGCAACATGGGGAGGACAGGGCATAGCAGGAGGAGACCAAAATACCACGGAGAAGAATTGGTATATTCTTAAAAGTTCTGATCCAGAAAAGCCTTGCTGAGATGCCAGCTGAAGTCTACTGAATGCTACATGCTTTCCTCTGAATTAAAAGTGGACGTTCCCTGGACCTGCCTGGTTTACATAGTAGAATGAGATGAACTCTCCTCCCTGAATCAACTAGATCCTGTGTAAGCTTTCCTTAACATGGGCAGAGAACTTCAAGTATGCTCAGAATGCACATAAGACAGAGTGACAGCACAGATCCTCACAAAATAAGAGCTGCAGTGGTTTGCTGTTCAAAATATTGACCATCACATGCCAATAACCCTCTCTGCCTAATAACTACAGCACTCATCCAAGGTTTTCCAACTGCTGAACAATTTTGCAGGTCACCTTGAAAAGAGTCAGCATGCATCTCCCCACCTTCTACAAGTGTGTTCTACCTCCAAGGCTACTGGTAACTTTATATCAGAGCACCCTACATAAATAGAGTTAAAGCAGTCACACTCTGTAGAAAACACAAAGTTTTATTAAGTCAGAAAGAGGGAGCATGATTCTACCCCAGAGGCTAGAAAGCTTCTAGGAGGAGGACTTAACAGCAGGCTACAACAAATAAAGATGAGAAATTCAGAATCGTTTTGTCAAAGCAACATCTACTCACATACAATAATTACTAATGTTAAATTACAATAATTTAAGATCTTTTAAAATCTCTTTTTTTTTTTTTTTTTTTACTTTCTGTAGTTTCACAATTTGTCATTTTTCTCTGTATGTTTTAGTTTTCTTTTATATAATGGAAGTAGACTCCTACTACACTATCAAGAGTTTTCTATTTGATTGTAAACAGGTAAATAATAAAAAATACTTATTGTGACTAAGGGTTAAATAAAGTGGCTTCATAGAAATGTTTCAACTGAGTAAACAAGAAGATTATATTTAATTTGTCAATAGAAACAAAGTATCAAGAGCAACATTAGCACACTGTTCTAGCTATCAGTGCTGAGAGACCAAGAAATAAATACTCCCCTGACTTTCTAAAGCATTACTTTTGACTTTTCTAAAGGACTAGTCAATTCAGAAGCTTTTAAATACACTTCAGTGAAGCTAAAATGAGGAAAACTGACCAATACTAATTTACCTTATTTAAGCAGCTGCACTTATACTGTCTACCAACAATAACCCCAGCTAAACTAAAGATAAGAAGCATTCTCAAAAACTTTTATTAAAAAAGCGTGGTTGTGTCTCACACATTGCCTGAAAAACATACCATTCAGCATCAAAATATTCTTAATACTGGCGTCATATGTCATCTGAATTCCAACAAGCATATTGGACCCATTCCTTCTGCAATGACTCAAGTAGTACCAAAAAATATAAATGTTTTAAGTATGCACAATGTTATTTCCATTTTGCATCTTATTTAATGAGTTATTCAGATTGTGAATGAAATTCTACACAGACTATTGTGCTTAATTAAATCAAAGTACTACACAGAAAGCAATCATTACAGAGTTACTTTTCCATCAGTGAGACAGCATAAGCCCTGCTTTTTAACAGCTAAATCATGATTATCTTTCTCACACAAGTAGCTTTTCAATATTTTTTTCTTAAGAGTCACATGAGTAAAGAAGTTGCTGTTTGTTCTTCAGTATTTTCACTCTTGTAATACACTATCCCTTTTAGAAAATACAGTACCTTTCATCAAGATCTCTCTTCTTTACATCCATATCAGGAAACAGAACAACCTTTTACTTACTCAGGTCTAAAAAGGATTGTAAGATACTGCAAAAGACCAGGATACAGTCCTTATCTGATATCACTGCACAAACTGTGTGTATATCTTCTGAACTTATAATGAAGCCTTTTACAGATTAATGTGACCACAGGACTCTATTATTGTTTCTAAATAAATCAATTCAGAAAACATTCCCTAGGAAGCTTCGATCAAGTTACTGCAGCGTGCAAAGGCAGTCAATTTGCTGAGTCTGAAGTTCTAATATAATTTTCCAGTCACATTCATGATTCAGCAACCGCAGTGCTCAATGTTAGTGCTGCAGCTGACAATTGTATGAGCTTGTCTAAATGCCAGAGGGAATTGTTTTCTTGCATCATTTAGCATTTTTGCCTATTCTGCAGAGTATTAAGTTGTAACAAAAAAACCCCCTTCCTTAGTATGCTACATGAAAATATTTTTCTTCTTCAGTGGAAGAAAACAAAACAGTATATTGCAGTAATTTTATTGCAATATAATTGCTTAATTTAACCCTAATCTGTGACCTATTGTTTTATGTAAAATTCTCTGTGACAAAGGCAATATAATAAACTAGACATCTAATACTTGGACAAACAACAATTCCAACTTGCTGAAGCCATAAATGCAACTCAAGTGCTTGCTTTCCTCTCCTCCAAATAGATACACATTTCACATGTAATAAGCCCACAACAAAGATTTCAAGCATTCATACTAAATATGAAAAAAATATTTCCCTGAAAATGTAGATTATAAACTTCCTAGGAACCTACCAGTTCTCTTTTTGTTACTAGAACAAACAAAAAGACTGATCTGGTTCCCTTAGTCAGGGCTGAACTGCCTTCCATAACCTTAACCCTTGCCATTGGATCAATAGCCTATGGCACTGAATTCCATTTGGGAGGTAGTTTGACAAATGTAATTAGTTGGATGTGAAGCAACATGCTGGTTTTGTAATAACTGAAACCTTAACCTCTGGAGTTAAGTCTTTCATTTTCTGTTTCACAACTGTATAATTCTTGCAAAGAAAAGTCGTTGCAAGGGGTTTTTTATGCTTGTTTAAATGTCTTACATTATCATTATCCCTTCCCCTTGAACTCTGAGCTAAGGACATCTAAATAATTAATGAAGGCTGTACTGATGGTAACTTCAACCCCTCCACCCCCTACATTGTATGAGATGTAATTGTTCTGGCAGTATCTGGATCGTCTTCACTACTACCACCTACCACTGCCTACCCCTCACCCCAACACACAGTTTTCCATTTTTTATACAATTCTTCTTCTATTAACTGAGGTATCCTTAACAAAATGAGATCAAAGTTACCTTGTATGTGTGGAAAAATACTTCTGGTGTTTTTAAGTCTTGCATTTTTTTTTTCTTTCTTTTTTTAATATGTTATTGGCATTGTTCCCTCAGAAAGACACATTTTAAAACCACAATACCTTAGAAAACTTTGGTTTTCCATCTTCATAATGAATCTCCACATAATTAGAAGATAACAAGTCACTGTCAAAGAAAGGGAAAAAAATCAAGATAAGAAAAATTTGAATATTCTTTCTACTGCTACGAGCGGGTTTGGGGGGATTTTTGTTAGAATTTTCAAACCATTTTTTTCTTTCCTTGTCAATTATTTTTAAAAAGTCAAGCAGCCTGTGTCCAGTAAATGGTTTGCTCATGCACTGGAAGTCAGAGTGTGTTACCAAAGGAGGAATTTCATTTTGCAATCTAATCCACTGTTATTTTAGCTTTACAATTAGATTATCAGCCTTTTAAATATTAAAAAAAATATATCTCATGGCTTTAGAATTTTGTTTGCTGCCAGTAATTGGCACTGACAAAACGTATGTTTAGTTCCTTATTGTTTTCATCTGAATTTTATACTTTATCTAGAAATCAGAGTATATGTGAGGCTGAACAAATATATACTTATGGAGACAAGAGTGCATACATCACCTGTACCTCACTTTCACAATTGCAAATACTCAAAATTTTCAAAACCAGTAATGTTCTTAAAAAAAACAAACACAAAACACACACAAAAAAACGTCAACCATGCTGCTCCTTTTCTTCCTTTCACTTTTTCTTCTCAGATTCTTTTCTCACTCCACTTTTTTTCCTAACGCTGTCAAGACAAATTCTTGAAGTATATAAATTTCTTACACTGTATAATTTACATTTCAATACTTATTTATTTTAATAATTTTAGCTAGGCTGTACATATCCTGGGATAACCTCAATGCACCATTCACCTCTAACCACACTGTAGTCAGGGTTGCAGCATAGCAGCCCAAGGAAAGCAAAGCAGTTAAATGTTAAGTGGTCCATCATAAATGCAAGCTAAGCATTTTACTTAATGTAATCCGGACTTCTCAGCATTTTTCAAGCCTCTAAGAGCCTGTACCCTTCCAAATACTTAAAAAAAAAAAATCATTAAAGGGTTTGACAGTGGTATGTATATCAAAACAAAAACTTTGTTGCTATGAATAAAACACATCATCATTATGGAAGCCTGGTCTGACAAAACAGCTCTGATGGGAATTCATGGCTAACAACAACTTATGATAATGGGTATCTCAGACTTAGATTAGGCTATTAGCAATCCTGATAACACTTTAACTCTGGGACTATCGTCTCAAAATCAATTCTTCATGTCACATTTGTCAGGCACTGCACTTATCAGATAAGATCCTGCAGAAGTCAGTTACCGGTGGTTCTCTTAAAGGTTCTTCTTCAGGGAACTGAGACACCACCTAACAGGCATTCTGGGCCTGCAAAACCAACACTAATAGTCATTAATAATTACTGAAGTCTTACCATTTGTCTTAACCTTCATTTTGACAGTAATATTTAATAGATATATATTTTTAAGTGCAGATTTTAAAATAAATTCAGTTGCATAAAATCATTTTAACTTTCTCTATTTGGATCATAGTAAGCTATAAATTTTCTCCACAAGAACACAAATGCTTTATAAATCGTTCAGTGCTTGACTACAGTGTAAACCTTAAATACTTTCACGTGGCAAGGTTTGAAGCTTCCAAAGAGGATTACCTATAGAAAGGAATTAAACTTTATAGAGTGTTGGTAATGTCCTTTTCTTCTTTGCATTTGTTGTACTATGCATGAAGACTGCTGTCCTCAGTACTTAATGGGATGGTACAGACAAGGCAAGAGGTAACTGACACAAGCAGGAAAATGGAAAATTTTGATTAGATATTAAAATCACTGAAGATGGTTAAATATTGGAATTATGCTCAACTTGAAAGGGCCTTGACTGGATTCAGATTCTTAGATATTTTTGCTTAAATTCATGGAGATCATTTGGTTTCCACAGACGTATTCCAGGATCAGCATTTATCTACACATTTTCAAATCAGGCTCACACCCTTCTTTGCCCTCTTCTAGTAACCTTATATGACTGATCTCAGAACTGCTTTCAGTGTTATCTAGTGATTTTGGCATCTTGTAAGACTTATGGTAGGTCATTTCCCTCTGTGTATACTGACTCAGAACTAACTAATTTAATTACAGCATTTGTCTCTCAGATTTAGCCCATTTGATAAGCTGCTCTAAAATTCTTTAATCTGTCCTTTGCAGAATACTTCAAGAGTTCAGTGCTCTTTTTTGGGTTTTGGTTGAACTTCAGTTGTAACCCAGTTGCTTCCTTCATCTGCCAACATCTTCCGTTCTTTAGCTTCTTGTTACTTCTAACTGCAAAGCCATTCCCAATTCAGGTAGTAAATACAGTGTATTTACAGTAGTAAATACATGATAGGCTATCTAACATGACATGCTTATGATGAAATACTCCCTATATATACATTACAGAATACAGCAAGACAGTGGCTTTTGCAGGAGACTTTTCTCATTGCTGACTTTCCAACGCTGTTGTCCTGTGGGACCTACTAGCTACAATTCTCAGTATCAAACAAATTCCCTCAAAAGAAACTTGAGGTTTCCTATTCATGATAAACTTCCCAAATACCATGTTCTAAACAAAATACACCTTTAATTTGTGAACCACCCTTTTGCCAAACACAGTATCTACTACCTAGAAGCTGAAGTAGAAAATCTATTATAAGGCTACTCTGTTTCACAAACCCATTCTCATGCTATGATGTAACAGGGTATTTTACATTAGCTTCTGATCACTATTATATTCTTAAGATTGCCACACAAAACCACCAACACACAGAAGGGCATTTTTCTCTTAAAATTTCCCACAGGGCAGCAAGAATTTTGAACTCGGGGGTGGGGGGGAATTCAGTCAGCTTCTCCTTCAATTGTATGCCACTACCTTGGTAGGTACCTGATTTTTGCCAGGTACCTTGTATCACTTATTTCAAGTATGTGTCTACACTAGTGAACATCATAAAGAAAACCTTACTTCCCATCATCCAGAAATCCTTCAATGTATACTGATAAGCTGAGAATCATAACCTTATTCAGGGAAAGAGGGAGGATGAAGATGGAGACTGTGTATTTGCAAGCATTTTCCAACAGGATCTGCTACTACACACAACCAGTTCATTCTGTAATAAAGCTAATCTTGGTCTTTTTCTCTATATTCATAGAAAAATCAGTACAAGTACATCCATAAATGCTTAGTATTGAAATGTGATATTGCAGAGCATAGTCTAGGACTGAAAATTTAGCAAAAATGTTCCACTACTGATGCAAAGAATAAGAATTTGGGTAAAAGAGTTTGTTCTGTATTTTGCTACAGCTCCAGGAGAAACAACAGCTATAAAATATGTGTAAAACTACTATCATTAATTTTTTCTACAAAACTTTCTCCTGTTATTAATGCTGATGGATCTGACAAAAGACTACAGAAAATATTTAAAGGGGGGGCGGGGGAAACACCTAAGCACCATAACTTTCAATTTTTCCAACTTGAAAGACCAATACACAGGAGAGCACTGTAATTTCACCAGTGGCATCAAAAAGAAAGGCATTGAATACACTGATTAAGAGTTCATGCAGAAGGACAAGTGACTGAGGGATGAGACGCAGAACTATGCATAAAGTAGGGAGTCTCCACATCACAAAATAACTCTTCTTACTTCATTATCATTTACAAAACACTTGAATTTAATTCTGAAAAGCAGTGCTGAATTATAGAAAATACATTTATGCTTCATTTACCCTGGACTGTGTTTTGTTACCTTACAGTTAATCCATTTATATTTTAATTCAGTAGAAATGCATCCAGTACAGCAAATTAATTTTTTAATATTATGAGCACCAGAAACAGTGAAAGCTTTAACTGAAAAAATTGCATAAGTCATGGGCACATCAAACCAAAGCACATTCAGGGTAGAGACACATTAATATGATGCCTTACAATGAACACATCAAATTGCAACATGCTGACTGAACTCAAATTCTTAGTCTGCTGTGTCCTTTTCTATAGTTCCTCACATCCTGCCTTGTTTGTATAAGGTAATTGTTTTTATTAAGCTGTCCTGCATCAACAGCTCTTCTATCCGAGTTACAGTAAGAGATGCAAAGTAAGCAGCAAAAGGATATGTAATTCCCAATAGTTGCTGCCTTTGAAGACGCAGGCCAGCTATTAAAGAAAGCAGATGCTTTCTGAAGAACTCTCATCCACTTCCCCAACATGTATTTCACTGCTGCTGTTTTCAGTAGCAGGAGGGCTGCAGTCTGGAAAGTCACTCAACTCAGCTGACATCTAACTAGCCTCACAAAAAGAATTGATTTGGGCAGGTAAGGGCTAGGAAATAACAAAGATCTCATACACAAGTAACCCAAGCTAGATTCCAAGAACCTAGTGTGCAGCCTGCAGAATGAATTATCTTTCAGCTTACAGAATGAATTATCTTACAGCTGAATTATCTTTCTTGCATACAACTGAAATTATTTTTATACTAATCTACTACCAAGAAATAATTTATTAAGCATTCTGAAATGATTCAGCCTCAGTACCAGTGTCTGAGCAACCTAGTTTTGTTGAATTACTTAAGAGAATACCCATGTGATGGTTTTGTCCATTTGACAGATATATTTTAGTAGCACATGAAGATGTGAGAAACAAACTTGAGATTTTGCTATGGTATTTTGTTAGATCATGAAAACACTGTCATCTAATGAAACAGCCATCTATAGCCTTGCTTCTACTACCAGTTTCAATTATATTCAAAAGCTTTGTTGGATTGACTGATCTTATGGGAATTTATTAAGTTTCTAGTATGTATTTACAGCAGTCTTTACTGGTCTATTGTGGTTGAACCTGTTCTGACAAAAGGGTCTCCAAGGAATAAATATAGTGCAAATACTCATTGTTGCTTTTTGAAGCACAACAAGGTCTTGCTACTTTTTCTTACATTATCTTGAAGGAGCTTAAAAAAAAAAAAGTGATACTGTGGATCAAGCATCTGCATTTACAAGGAATTAAAAGAAACAACTGATGATGCAGGTATATAGGTTAACTTTTCCATAACCGTGGAAGAAAAGAAAGTCTTCATTTCCACTACTCATGTCATCTGCTTCTGTAACACTAAACAGTACACTTACATAAAATCACTTCTTGCATGGTCTTGCTCTTGTTTGGCTTGTCATTCAGGTAGAGAAAAAGGATGACCTGGCAAATTTATTACACTGAAATTACCTAGGTGATATTTTAGGTTTGTTTTCTGGGGTTTTTTTTGTTTTTTTTTTTTTTTTTTTAAAGAGTTCCACAAATTGGGAAAAGATCTCAAAAACAAGACTGACAAGAAAGTATGTTCTGAAGCTGAACAAAGTGGTGCATAAAATGCTCCACATTAATTTCTAGATCAGTCTGCTGCCCACAGTGCAAAAAGCCCTGAGTCAGTTCAAGGGAGTTCAGACAACAAATTCTTCATGGTCCTTTCTCTAGTTACATCCTGAAGCCCACCATCTAAGAATGGACACGTTATATAGTTCAATGGCTACTTCAGCAAGCATTTTTCAAAGTAAGAACTTGAAGAGTTCTCCAGAGCATTAAGAATATGTTGATCAGTTTCTGCCTTATTTTTCTTTACCATAGCACTGAAGAAGGTGCTACTTTAAAAAGTGCTATGTAAAGTAACAATGGACAGCTAGACAATATTACAAAAGATACAATGTCATGGAAAATACCTCAATGTAATTTGCTGTGATAGAACATTCCTAGAAGAGCAACTGACAAAATAAAGATTTCATTTAAACAATTGCTCAAGTTCATTCAATACTGCATTTTAATTGATCCTTTTTTTTTTTCCTATCACCAGCTTGGAAAACAGGTCGTTTTCAATTATCGGTAAGTATTTTATTAATCTGTAATGTAATGTTGAGGGCTGTCATCTGTCTTTGCCACAATACTCTCCTTCAACTGTAACCATATTTGCCAAAAATTTCTTTGTTTAAAGCAAGCTTTTTTATATACAAATGAAATTTGGGTTTCTTCTCTTGAAGCAGTCACTGAATGCTCTACATGTTCTGATACTTTGTGGCTAATAATAGCAGTCCAAGGTAAACCAACTCTTACCACAAAGGAAAAATCCAAGCAGATCAGGTTTTTTTTATTATTTTATTCTATTTTAATTTTAATCCTAAAAATAATAAGTAAGTTTGTTTATACTTGCAGAGAGCGGACTTGACCACCTTCAGACGAGATTAACAACTATAGCAGAATCAGAGATGCATTTTGGCACTCAGCTAACTATAAGTTTATTTTGGTTCCCTTAATCCATGCTTCCATGTTGAACTATATTGCACAATTTTAACTTGATTCAATAGTAGTACCAAACTCAGGAATAAAGGTTCTTAGGAGCTAGTTTGACAAACTTAATTAGTCATGTCGAGCATACACAGGCTTTATAGTAGCTCCAAGTGTAAAGATTTCAGCCCGACTGTAACACAATCTGAGATAACAGTAATTCACTTCAGCATAAAGAACTCACTATTGACAAGACTGGACCATCTCAGAAATAAACTGAAAAAAAATCTATTAGATTAGATAATTCTTCATCACTCCCATGTTACAGTGGTTACATGTGAGCAAGGAGTAAGAACAACCTAAGAAAGGATGCATCATCAGATGTTGCTTAATACACTGTTTGACAGCAAATATACACACGTAGCTATTTTTCAGGGAGTCTTGTCAGCATCCAGAGATCTGTGACACAAGGATATCAAACTAGAGTTAATATAGTTGTTTTTGATGGCCCTCAGTAGATTTCTTCTCTGTAAGTTCTTCCAATCTTTTACATTTGGAAGTAGTTTAATATGCACAATATCCTGTCACAAGACAATTTGTACTTCAATATTTTTGTGTGAGAGAAGCATCTCCTTTTAAACCTCCTTCTGTATTTGATACCCATACCTGTTCCACAGCAGGAAGTAAACATCCTCATCCCACCACACAGAATTTTTAGAGCATTGTTTCTATCACTGTCATATTGCTCCCATTGTGTATTTTTCTTGTCCTGAGCTTGTTGACCCTAATAATCCACCATACCAATGGCTGTGATCATATCCCAGCTGACAGGCACCCAAAATTTATTTAAACCCAGATCAGGAGTGCACAGACGAAAGTCTTTTCACTGCACAAGCAAGTGGTCTGACAGGAGGGCTAACATTCACAACATCAGTGTCTGAATTTTAAAAGACAAACAGCATGTCCTCTCAGGTTTTGAGGTGTGGGGGTTTTTTTGGTCTTTCTTTGGGGAGGGTTTGGTGGGTGGGGTTTGTTTGTTTTAACAAATACTTCAAGATGCCTCTTGCCTGAGGCTCTCAGAATCCATGCCAAAACATGTATCCCAAGAGCGCCAAAAAAAGAAAACCAAACTAAAACCAAACCAAAACACAAATACCCACACCACTCAGCCTATGCTGAGTTTCTTATAATCTTCCTGATATGAACTCTGCAGTCAATGATTTTATTCATAGCCATTCTACGGAGTACAACTCTACTCATGCATTGCACAGTCAGCCTAGGGACATTAATTGATTACTAAGGACAATCCAAAACTTGAGTGCTCAAAAATCAGGGACTGCAACATTGACTTCTACGCCTACAGTTGTATGTTACCCCTCATAAACATAGAGAGAAACAGACCTTCATAAACACTTTTTTTTTTTAAATAAATATTTGCTTAAGAGAAGGGGATGACATGACAAAAAATTAAATCAAAAAAGAAAAACATTAAAAGGACTGATCTGGAAAATTCTAGGAGGAATGAAAGTAGTAGATGACAGGGAGCTGGAAATACTGCTGAGAAATATTTGAGATATTGAGCTAAGCGTGCAAGCTCTTGGTCAATGGCAGGACTGGTGTTGCCTCCTACTGTATTCCCAGAAGAGGAAATGAGTAAAAGACTAGACAGTGAACATACAATCTGCATGTAATAATATAAAATACACATCTTTACCATAACCTTAGTGACAGGACAGAAAAGAATACCTGAACAGAACTGTACTAAACACTAAAAGTTACAGAAACAAAATGCTAAGGGAAGGCAGAATAACCCATAACAATAACCCCCAGCTAAACTAAAAATAAGAACCTTTATTCAATTACAGATTAGAAGTATTACTTTTTGCATTAAATTATTTCCATAATCCACTTACCTGCAATTATTATGCACTGTCATAAATGACATTGCACTTACAGCCTGAAATTGGTCAAATGTTTAAATGTAATGACAGGCAATATGTCTGAAATTTGAGTGGCCCATCTTGTTAAAGAGTTCAAAACTAATCTTTTCCCCACCCCATGAGTCTTTTTGTCAGAAAAAGATGCCAAAAATGGCCTTTAGGATAACAAATTATACTTCATCTATTTTAACACCTGTAGGCCTTGTGGAACTGAATTGTTGATTACCTATTCAAACTCCATACAAATCTTATATTGGAGCTGTCTCTGCACACTGGATTCAAGAGGTTTGGTGGGCTTTTATTTCCTTCAAGCTGCTTGTGCTGCTGCATTATAGTAAGATATAAAACATTAAGTAAACATTTTTATTAACACGATCCAGAAACTTTTAGATTGTCACCTGTTCTTACAAAATCTTGACGGTTAATGCAAGTGAGTATCTAATTTTCTTCATCTCCTGGTTATAATATGCATTGTGGGAAAAAAAAAAAAAGAGCAGCTGGAGGCAGCAACTTGCACTGACTCCAACAAAGGTAAAGAAAACTTAAAACTAGAACCTGTTCATAGGCAACAATCATCCTTTTGATTTTAGCTTTAGATACTCAAAGAACTTTCCTAAAAAAATGCAGGGACTAATACCAGGATACACAAAATAGGTGAGTGACATTGATTCAGTAACTAATAAAAATATATTTTCAACATATTCAAGGGTACCTCCAGATTTTGAATATGCATTCTGCATGTGATTGGATTATTTTGGCCAATAGCACATAACAGCTCAAGTCTATGGCCCTGTTGTTCTTCTGCCTAGACATTAGTCATACCAGTATGTCAACTAAAATTCACTGTAATCCAACACAGTAGCAAAAGGCAGCATTTTGCTGAACACATAAATGTAACTGAGATAGAAAAACTGGTCTTTTTCAAAGCATTTTCTATGGGTATTTGCAATTTATAATGTTAAATGTTTTATGACTTACAGGTTGAGTATTAGGTCAAAAAGTAGGCCAGGTTTTTGAAGTAATTTATCTGGACCATAACCAGATAAAAGTCTTATGTTTGGGTCAAAAAACACTTTGGAAGAAGTTAAGAAGATCTACTATATAAAGAAGCAAGCAGTAGGAATACCAGGAAGGCACCTGAACACTCTGCACCTTACACATAGCCAGTAAGAAATAACCCAAGAGCAGAACTTCTTTGCATAAGGTGCACAGCAAGTGACCTCTCACTCTTTTTGAGGTGAAAGACACTGCATTTCTTGATTCATGTTAAAGGAACCACAACTGGAAGAAAAAAAAAAAA
Organism: Megaceryle maxima; assembly: GCA_024605025.1. Lineage (NCBI taxonomy): Eukaryota > Metazoa > Chordata > Aves > Coraciiformes > Cerylidae > Megaceryle > Megaceryle maxima. Next base: position 29,445 of record JANHGN010010487.1, on the reverse strand, counting down.
ATTACTTTCTTTATGGATCATCTGTTGTTATAAATAAGCAAGGACAAACAGCAGAGCTGGACAATAGGTTATATCGCAGGGATATGGGGAATGTAAGGCTACTGGGTTTGTGCTACTATTTGGTTAACAGCCGTTCAGCATAAGAGACTAGTACAGGAAAAGCAACCAACATCCAGACACATAAACCCTAATTAACAGAAGATGAGAGTTCTGGTCTTTGTTATTTTCTCTGTTAGGTCACTAACTGATGGGCCTTGGAAGAAGTCGCTCAGGCACGGCCTTGAAGAAATTCAACCAGAACTTTAGAACAGATAGGGAGTTGTAAACAGTGTCAGCATGGGTGTCCTGGGAAAGAATAAATGTATTACGGGATGTCTCTGGGGGCTTGTAGAAACATGCAAACATTTTTATGGGAGGTTCAGGGGAAGTGCCAATGGTGGGTAAGGTGAAGGAGAATGGAACAAGCGTGAAAAAATGGAGATGAAGTGGCATGAAAAGGAGGCATTAGCATAAGCTGCAAGTCAGTAAGTTTGTTTGGCCCAGGCCTGCATCTGACCACTGCGGTCTGTCATGTTTTTATTGAGTCCTACTTGTTCTATGTGACTTTGCTCTGCTCTCTATTGTACATAGCTGCGATATACAAACAAACTTCAGAGTCAGTCAGCAACTATGAGGAGACCTGTATCTGGAAAGACCTAAGGTCTAAGCCCATGACCAAGCAAGGGACCTCAGAGCTAGATAGGAATGTCTGATGAACTTAAAGCCTGTGTTCACATTTGAGTCTGTGACTGTGAGCATGCTTGGGAATCAGGAGAGGGCTGGTGCATGTGTTTCACTAGCAAACTTTTAATTCCCACCATCTGAAGAACTTTATTATCATGCTGTTTGTATTCTCGTTCACCTAAGTGCTGTTTGCATTTATACGTGGTACCACTAATGGCAATGTTTTTCCTCTGTGATGGTCCATTTGACCAGTATAGATCCAACCTGAGAATGTGTGCTCTGTCTTGCTACTGACTGGATGTGCAAACCAGAAGAGTGGCTAGCAGGCCAAGAGGAGAAACTCCCCGTAGCTCGAAGGCCACTAGATACAGGTCCCTTCACATACACATCACGGTTACCCCACTGGAATTACTCTGCATGGGTTCAGCTCCAACTCTCATAAAACAGTCTTGCACTACTACAGTTCTTCCAGAGGCTAGAGAATACTCAGTTAACTTCAAGCCTTATCTTTCTCTTCCAATTCCATCCCTTCATACTAACTCACCATTTGCCAGCTATTCAAGACTTTGTCTCACATTTTGAAACAGGGAACTGCTACAGCAACCTAACATCAAAATCATGCATGGATGAAGGACAATGTTTCCAGTTCACCTTTACAGCAAAAGACCTGATTACTAGTAAGCAGCAAAATACAGGAATATAACAGTTCAGCAAATTTTAGAGCCGTATCTCACTGTTTTGAAAAGCTATTAGATTAAGATTGCATTTTTCTCCCTAACAAAACTTTCAACAGTTAAGACCAAAGTAAGACCTCATAGTATTCAAGACCAGAGGAAAAGATTTTTACTTTTTTATAGCCACTATGCAATTACTTCTGTAAATGTTTTTTCTCCTTCAAGTGTACTGAGAGGCTCAAGGGCAGCGCAAGGAGCAAACACACTTCTAAGCAATACTGTAAATAACTTTACCTGTCCAGTATTTAGTACTGATTTTTTTACTTCTGCTTTAACTTTCTCAGTGTAAACTTTCAGTAGCAAAACCCCCTTCATTACAATTTTTAGGAAAACACATAGTTCCATACCTTCAGCTGAGGATACAAATAAATGTGATAGAAACAATGAAACCACCATTGACCTGTAATACAGGTCAGATCATCTAAACCTGACTTATGTAAAATTACCTGTCTTATTGGCAAACAGATTCTAGCTGCACCTTGCAGAACAGCTAAATCGTTAGGATTCCCACCCCATTAGGAACTTCATGATTATAGTGACAATAGCATGTTTTCCAGATCATTAAAGATGAGCCATTCATAGAAGTATTTACAGTATTCCTACAGTTCAGCTTGAGCAACTAATATCTGCATAACAGTTTATCAATAAGTAAAAAATGCACAAGGAAAACCATGCCTTTCAAGCACTACTGGTACTAGAATCTCTCTATCACTTTATTCATGACAAAATTTTAAAGGTATGTATGTTATGGGCATCAGGCTATTACTTTAAAAGTCCAAAAGTTATTTTGTATTAATAAACTCAAATAACAGCATATTCTTCTGCAGATTGTGGGATTTCATGTGCCATGACCTTGTACCATAAGTTAAAGACAATAGGCGTGGGAAAGAAAGAAACCTCAAATTGTGCACTTACTTATTCAATGTGAGGTCAAGGATGAATTTGGAGCCAAAGGCCTCAATCTGGAAACTTGCCTGGGCCAGATGTACAGCCTGTAAACATGAACACACAGGAGTACTATACAGTTTTGCAGAACACTTAAGAGTTGTCACTGAGTTTTATATGCAATAAATATGACAAACAAACACCTATGAAAAAAGTTATGGAAAACATGCTTATTTTCAAGAATCTCATAGGCATACAAAAAGCTTTTGCCCTTGCACCGATTTCCGATTCAAAAGGACTTGCCTTTTTAGAGGGTAGAGAGAGAAGCAAATGGTACCTGAAATGCACACTTTCAAACACACATGCCTTCCTTACAAAATAATAATAAAAAAATAAAACTAAAAAAGAAGATTCACAGAAATGTCTGGTTTGCCATAACCAGGTAGCTATGTAAAAAAAGCATAAGTAATTTGTATACCATTCTTTTGATTATATTACTACATTCAATCACTTTAAAATGCTCAAAATAATTAAAGAATTCATAATAAATGCCTTCAAATCACGGCAAGACTTGTATTATATGTCATGAAAGATTCCTCCATAGCCATCCCAATTCATGGCTTTGTACTTAAGAGTTGTAGCCAAATCAGCATCCAGAAGACTGATGCTGTTCAACATACCATAATTAAAAAAAAAAGCAGCATTAGCTTGTCTTGTATCAGAGTTAATTTTCAGGATATTCAACTTTTGTCAGAGATATAAATAGTATTCTTTTTTTTTTTCTATACTGTTGTAACTGAATCCCAAGACATTTAAAACGTGCTCATTTGTTTTCTAGAAAAATAATGAGATGATCCAAGAACTTCTTTTTATGAAGAGACTGTTGCAGCAGTGTGAAAGACATTAGATCTGAATAGAACTACTTCACTGATAGTGTTCTAATCAAATAATTCTTACTTATACAACAATTTGATACAGCATTAATAATTAGTAGTAATATTCCAACTTTATATAAACTCTTTAATCAAAAGACAAATACTATTTTTTATCAAGCACCACAATAAATCTTCAGGTATGACACAAAAACTCTCTAAAGTTCTAGCTAGTTTATGGCATAACTTAAATAATACAAAATTTAGTTTTCACAGCCCACAAGGCCTATAATTTTGTTCTCCTTTCGAAATTTTCCCACAAAGGATAAATTATTTATGTTCCTCATTCATTCTTGCATTACACAGACATGCACTGATTTTAGTCTTATTTTTTGGCAAAGGTATCCATCATCTCCCATAAAATCTTTCCATATATTTTTTACAACTATTTCTAAAAGTTACTATGACGACTGAAGTCAGCAGTGATGATTCCTGTGTTAGCCAGCCCACAGAATTATCATTTCCCTTTTAACAGGGTCACAGAGCTTTGTTGTCAAGCTTCTTTAAAAATAGGCGCTTAGTTACAAAATATTTTAAAGATCTTTAATATTATTAAACAATTTATTACCTAAAAACTGGTTTTGGTTTATTAAAAAAATACGATAAACAAGATTTTCAAAATTAACATTCCTAGGTCATACCTAAAATAATATAGAAGCAAGCCAATATCACAATTCCTCTATGTTAAGTTGATTGGTAAATAATTGTAATAGTTGTCTCATTAGTTCACCAATTCACTGACATAACACTGATCTGGCAAACTCAGTTGACAGCTGCTCTGAATCACCACAATGAAACAGTAAAAGTGAAGAGTAAAGGCAAACAGGTGACTTGATGAAGAGAATCTGCAAGGATGCAAGCTAGCACCTTGTTGTTGTTTTGGTTTGTTTGTTGTTTTTTGTTTGTTTTTAAATCACAGAATGTCAAAATGTGTGCCTAGTAGGAGAGGCTTTTCTGCCTCTGCTCCACCTTTGTTGCAGAGTGAAACCAAGGAACAAGTGTAACAAAGAGCTTTTCAAAGCTCCATCCCCCCCCATAACAAAACACTAATTTTCAACATTGCAGGAAAAGGATTGCAATTACTTTTATCACACTAAGATTTCACTTAAGAGTTACAGGAGCTACTGGTTTGAGTCTCCCCCACATGTAACATTTACCTAAAATTATGTCTCTTTATATACATTCCACAAACAAAACTTCAATATTAACTATCTGGAAAGTTTAAAAGAGCATGTACTATCCCATTAAGATCATTCTGAAACACGAGAAAACAAGGACGACAGAATTTCTTAAAAGTACCTAGTTCTTATTATGCTTTTTATGTATATATGAGTTTGGAAGTTTTTCAAGATCTCTCCTGCTCAAAGATAAAAATGGTAATTGAGTATATTGCATTATTGCACACAAACCATATATAGAGAGACTTTCCTTTAAGATAAGATTATCATTTACAGATCTGAGACATAACATTCCTGACATATGCAAAAATGTCATAAAGGGACTGCTCAGTCAGGATTTACTCAGTGTAGTATATCATTAATAATGTTTACAAGTAATTTTAGATACAATGCTACCAGTGATCCCAAACCCTACACTTAACCAAGCTGAGAAAAAAAAACCTGACAGCAAAAGTGAACATATATTTTTTTTCCAAGTTTAGTTTAGAAATAAAAATACACCCTTTCTTTTCAGTTTGATACAAGCACAGGATTTCTTTCTCTCTCTGAACAGACCACACATTACTTAAAATGTGTATCTTTGAAACACTTTTTAGAACAAGAGCAGCATCAAGGGTAAATAATCAGCTGCGAGAGAGAGATATCCAAGTATTTTGTTTCCCACTTTGATTTGATTGTGTTGCTACTGTTTTTCTGACTGTCACCTAAATAAGCCAAACCCTTTAATAGCTTTCATTTCGAGATGACTCGAACTACTGAACTGATTAAGAAAATGCTTAAGTATAGAGGATGACACACCACCTCAAATAACAAAAACAATCATGGTGTAGTGAAATACATCAAAAATCATGGAGTTGTCACCATGTGTTTAAACCTTTACAACCATCGTGTACCACCACGATGGGAGGAAGCACTTCAGAAAACTATCTGTGGAATTCTGTTATACAGCTTATCATTTCACAGTATTCTCTTATCTGTGCATCACAATGCCTGAAGTATAATCTGAAATACAGCATTCTTCTGATTGCCATAGAAATATAAAGGCAAACAAGAATATAATGTAGATTGGCATGTATTTTCAAGAATATATATGGGCTAGATATCCTACCATGTCTTTTCATAGGAGAAAAGCACCTTCTTGTACCACATGTTCCCATCTGCATGAGTATTCTTTACTCACAGAAAAAGGAAAACATGTTCCTTTGTACATATTTATCACATAAAAGCCCACTGCAGAGGTTCCAACTTTGAGAGCTAGAAGCTACTCCAATGGCAAAGCTGCAAAATTACAAATTTGCAAAGTTTTTCTGCTTGTTGCAGAAAGTGAAATCTTTGCTAGACTTACTGATGATATACAGAGGAGAGGATTGAAGAAGTCTCCTAGTCTTGAAAATTTTTCTTGCCCCCAAACACAAATTTTAGAGAGAGAATTAAGAAAAAAAAAAGGTGGTTTTCATTGTTCTGGAAGCTCAGATCACTAGCATAGAGACTGTAATAGGAGATTCTTCATACTAGGGACATTCTAAGAGTGCTGAAGCCGCTTCTGCAAAGCAGTAGCTCTTAGGGAGCTTTCCAAGCTAAAAATCCATAAGCATCAAGAATTTCAGTTTCTTTGAAATCAGTCATTAGCTTACCATAAGTTTCAAAGTAAAAATGGACCAGCAGGCTGTACCTGCTAGTTCTACTGATTCATGTCACAACTTGAACACACTTCATTTTTTTCATTATTGCACTTGGGCATTATTTGTCCATAACTCACTTTTTTCCCAGACTTTCAGGAATTTTACAATCATCACCACCAAAAGTAAAGTACTATATTGATTTTACTTTCTTTAGAGTAAAACTATGTCAAAAGCAGTACTAAGTTATCCCTTCAAAAATACTAAAGTTCTGTCACAAGCCTTTAAACAAAAGCAAGAGCATTATTTTGACTGACAGTACCTATGGGTCTTTTGCTATATTCATGGATATGATCTCCAAATTACAAGCTCATTGCTTCTAGAAATCTATTTTTGCATATAGTTCTGTTGACTAAAATGATGGCCAAAAGCTGCTCCTCTTAGTAGCTGAGCAAGGGGTTTCAGCACTCATTTTGGAATCAGAAACCTAAATCAGATTTAAGTGGCTTTTTACACCATTAAAACTTTTTTTTTTTCCTATCTAGACCTTTATTCTGATAGTAGGACAAGTTTTGTCACAAATCAAAGTGACTTTCTTACTCTTCTTTTAGTTTTTTTGGAAACATCTATATGGCACGTATGCCAAGATGACCTGTCACTATTAATTAGAAATAAAGCATTGCATGCTGAAATAGCATATGCAAATGTCATATTAGCATGTAAAAACTCATGCTTAAAACATTGAGAATTTCAGAAAAGTTTGTTTATGATTTGTTTCTGGTCTTTAATGATTAACATTAGAGAGGTTACTTTGCACACTTGAACCTCAAGCCTTAAAGGCTGTTCTTTGAAAGAATGATTGTCAGCCTGGGAACAAAGGCTCAGGCCTACTTCTGAAAATAATCTTACTGTTTCTTTTTTAACCCTAGGGACCAGAACTCACCATTGTCTCCCAGTGTGACAATAGATAACCACCTGTAGTGATACTGTCTGCTAAAACTCGTATCATCATGAACCAAACCCAGAATGGGATACCACTAAGCTAGTAGTTGATGCTTGTAAGCTAAGACCTGTAACAAGTGATAAGGAAACCATTCCATTGTGCCTTATATGGTCATCCTAATGAGGTAGGTTTCTACTAGTTATCAGGAGCACCTCAGCACATCTATGCCTTGAAGATAACTAATCAATATTGTCAACTTGGCAGCAGAATTTAAGGCTTGTGTATCCTTAGCTGCACTACCTCCATTATAATACTAAAATTCACACCCGCAGGTCAAAAAGACCCTGGCCCAGGGCAGATCCATCCCTAAAAGCATGTACAGTAGTGGAACTATGGAGTTGTTAATATTATAACTGTATGTAAATTACTAGCCAATAACTGTAATGAGGGTGGATTCAATTAATTACTAATTCTGTTAATTTTGTGTATAAACATAGCACAGAGAAACCTGTATGGTATGCATGTTACAAGGAATTATCCACCATGCACCCAGCACAGTAACAAACAATGCCTGCCTTCTAAAGCTTCAAACCAAGTCTTAGAGGGCTTCCTTCTGCGAAAGGTGTCATTAAGACTCTACAAAGTAGGGTGTCCATATCTTGGACCACCTTCCTGCAGTACTCAGCTTCCCACAGACGACAGAAAACCCAAAAACTTCCCTTTTTTTTCCCCATTCAGAACAAGGCGTAACAAGTGTGAGCGTAGAACTATGTAACACTTAGGAACTGAAACCTTTTATGGGTTACTGCTTGAAGCTCATGAGAGGATGAAGAATTTTTAAAGTATTTAAGGGGTTTAGAAATAGAATGATCCATATTTCAGCTAGAAAACCAAGATGTAGATCTACTGGAGAAGAAGCTGATGCAAGGAAGACAGCCTTCTACTCGCAGAAACCAAATAAGATAGGACTGCCAATTACTACCCTAGTCTGCATGAAGAGTCCAGATAAGACTTTTTGCATTAAAATAAATGCAAGGGTGGAGGAACAAACAACAAAATACACAAAATCATTCATTTAGAAGTAGTGTAAATTGAAGCTGCACCACAGGAAATTCTGGGGAAACAAACAAACAAAAAAACCCACCCAAACAAACACACACAAGAAAAAAAACAACAAAGCCAGATGAAATATTACAAAGTCTCTTCAACAATCTTAAACTAATACATATAAGCCATATGAAATTCATTAATTATTTTGATCAGTTTTCATTTAATGTGGATTATAAGTGAATATCTAGCCAAAGACAGTCAAGGGAAGGGGAGACAAGAATCAATGCATAAAATTTTTATCTGTATTTTAGGAAGAATTCATATGATGCCACCTCTTGAGAGATTATTAATCATGATCTTTCATCTTTTACAAAACAAGCCTGTTTTTTCTTCAACATACCCACCTTTGCAATGGCCATGATAGTTATTTTCCTTTCATCTTAAGGATGCTTCCCCTCTCAACTTTCATAGGCTACATACCAAAGTTGCATAAAGGACTGCAAAAAAGCTGTATCTCAACCTTTAAAACAGGGCAACATAGTAGAAAGTGTAACATTCAGCCTGACAGGAATATATTCTTTATTTAAGTGAGACACAGATGAGCTGAACAGAAACACTTGGAAAAAAACAGACCAAAATGAATGGGGAAGAGCACACAGACACAGTCTTCACAGTCAAAACTACTATTACACTTTTTTTCCAACCCCCACACCTTAGGGGCTGCAAAATTGTTTCTTAAATGACTCCCTCCTCCCCAAAAATTACACTAACAGCTTAGAATTATGCATGAAGACATTGCTTCAACTTCTTTTTCATTGCAACAACTTCTGAGAACTTCTGATGCAGTGATCTAAACCCAGTTTGAAAACATCCAGCAGATACAGTCTTCCTTCATAGTTATTATTTTCCAGCCAAAGTTTGGAAAGGTCACCCTGAAGTTGTGATTCTCTGGGAATCCTGCTATCTTGAGATCACATCTTGTGTTGCAAGACTTTTCCCCTCTGCTGGCATCATACGAACTTGCTCCTAGCCTTCTGTGACAAGCTACATCCCATGCAGTCTTCCCACTAGTTTCTAACAATCTTATATATGCAGTCAACAAAAATGAATCGAAGCAATCATCTGGTTCAATAAAGATATTACCAAATTAATTCAAAATGCTACCTCCATCTGCAGTTAAGAAAGACAGAGTCCCAGTACACAGATGACTCAGACCTCTTCAGCAAGTTTAAGGATTCTTGTGAGCTTCTTCAGTGTGTTTTTATAAACAGATGCTCATTTTTGAGCATTTCACACTAAAAATAACTTCAGAAGTGCTCAGAACCAGCCAGCCTTAATTTGACTGTGAGGAAACAGGTATACATATTTCAGAGTCTACAAGTACCAAGTATCTAAAATATGCTTTTATAAAAGCACAGAGAAAATAGATTATACACTAGAACTCTGCCTACCTTAGAGGTAGATCACAGTCAAATCTACGGTGAACATTCCTTTTCTCAACAGTGAGAAAAAGCTTCTTAGAAGAATAAGGAGGAATTAGAGAGGTTCTACCAATAGTTTAAATCACACACACCCTCTCATTATGATGGTCTTTCACCAAATTCAAAAGGAGATAAAAAAGATCAGTGCTAAGAAATCAATTAATTATTTAAATTGTTTATTCTCTGGCACACTGTTTTCTCCTCCAGCCCTTCATTTCTAAATACATTTCGTGAAGAAGGTTGCAGGCCTTTACTTTTAGGAAGGGCCATTAAAAACTGAAATATTTTAAATCATTTTACATAATATTTCTCTAGCTTTACCCATTTCTTCCCACATGCACACACTTTGCTCTACTCTTCTGCTCTCCTTATAGTGACTCAGCATTTCTCAGATATTCAGGCCTAATCCCACAAACTATCCATGCTGCTTATATTCTTCTGGCCACTATAATAAAATTCCACAGAAAGGGTTTACTGAATAATATCCATAGTTAGAGAGTATACCTACAGCATATGCCTATAAATAATATATTAAGATTGATAAGAAAACACAGGTTTAAGGATGTATGGTTCCAAGAACAGTAAAAAAAGGAAAAAAATGCCTTTTTTTTCCTCAGCTGTCCAGTGCATGTATATAAGGTCATCATATTGTCTTTACAGTTTCAATATGCTAAAAAAATCAGTCCTAAATAGTGCACACTTTACTGAAATATAAAGGTATTTTGGCTATTTCTTTTTATTATCAATGTGGTAGACAGCCAATTCTCACAAGTAGGATTTATTGCAATACAGCATTTATTTAAGTTCTGGAAATGAATAAAATCTAGTACTAAATATTCCAAAAAAACCCTCAGACAAACAAAACCATCAAAACCCTCATCTATCTTTCACAATCCAACTGCATGCTGTTTTCTTTATGGGTTGTTTTCCTTTTATAACCTAGGCGGGCCTCCCTTCCACCCCTTATTGCTCTACAGAGACAATTATAGCAAATGTTAAACAAAACCAAACAAAATAACCTAAATATTTGTCATATTATTGATAAAATAGATGGAAGGGCCAAGAAATTAATTCATTCAAGGAAAGATGCAAGATGTAAGTTGTGGGGGGGAGAGAAGCCCTCTATGGTGTGCAGGAAGCAAGAAATTCAAAAATCAATCCAGATGAGGAACAGAATCAACTCTTTCCTTCAATTAAAGGGATCAAAGCAACAGAAGTTTCATGCCAGAAGAATGAAATCAACATAATGTCACTCCCCATGAAGCCCTGAGTTTAAAGAACTCTTCTGGGGGAAGAATTGCAGCGTTAGCATTCCCTCCACTTAAGAGGGACAGTGAGTAGAAAGGAGATCCACTTTACACAACACTCAGCAGCAAGCATCCCCAAGGAAATCAATACCAATTCCGTCAGCACTGATTTTGGCAGAGCTTTACCCCAAAGGGTAGATAAAAGGTAGGGCATAGGAAGGATAGGCAATGGCAGCAATGTTCTTGTGGGCAATGCTGGGTAAGTGAAGAAATTGGTGGACATTGTCCTCTGTGGATTCACAAGAAAAAAATACTTGTGTAGAAACACAGGGGAAGCAGTATTCCCAAAGTGTGCAATCCCTTTCTTTCCACACCCCTCTCTGAAGAGAGAAACAGAAAGTTTGTTTAAAAGAGAGGTCACACTTTGAAGGGCTATTAGTTCTGAATGTAGTATTCTCCCAAGTAGCTCCAGTTTCCAACAATTGAATGGGGTTTTATTGTGCCATCCACAACATACTGATGTATTTAGATGCATCCAAATGCACATCCTGGTATCCAAGTTCAATAAGCTAGGAAGCAACCTTCCCATCGAAGCATCAAAACCACACAACTAACTCTTTTTTTTTTTTTTTCCCCCAAAGATTATACAGTTGCTCCATATTAATTCCACATCTGCAATGGCACATAATGCTGACAAAATGGAATGATTTTAAAGGGTGCCTCCTAAGAAATATAGTTTAAAATAGGTTTACTTTACCAAGTTCTTTCACAAAACCAAAGTTTGTTCAATCTCATGCCATTTTAGGGAAGAAAACAAACAAAACAAAACCAAGCAAACAAAGTAAAACAACTGTATGCATCTATACAAAAAGAAGTGTCAGCTCGTGTCATTAAACATTAAAAATGGAGGTATTATTCAACAAGAACTGGTAACACTTTACAGTGATCTTCTCATACACTGGCAGGAAACTGATACTGCATTTATTAGTGCACTCAAAGTCAAGTAACTTACACTGTAAGTTCAGAATTCTGAAGAAACTCCCTGTGCAGACATTTCTGCTGCCTACAGCTATTTTGGAAGAAGCATTTTGTTGATAACTGTCTTAAGGCAAGACACTGGAATCTATACTGATCAGACAGGTCAGCTTTGCATAATTTCCCTTTGTTTTACCTACAGCTTCTGAACCATCCTGAAATTCAAAATAATTATTTTTAAATTAACACAAGGGAAATTACACTCTTGTTTAATTACATATCCTTCTGTAATTACTAGAAAAGGTGGCTAGGACCACTGTTAAGTCCCTCAGATCCACAGAATAAAGCATTCAAACACAGTTCCACGTCCCAAATTGCTATTTTGAAAATTCTGCAGATGAGCCTCTTGACCCTACCTTGTCATGCTTCTGCTGGTGCCTTGCCCTAGTATCCAGGATATGGTAAGGGGTTTCAGAGTCTCTGTTGATGTAATAGATTAATCTTGAAGGCAGTGTGATTTCTTTCTGGATTGAACTGCTGTAGCTGTTAGTTTTACTGTCACTGCTTTTATTCTGTTGAAATATATTCTCTTCATCAGCCAGTACTCCCTCGATACCACCCGCCGTTTCATTCCAATGCAGGTCTGGGGAAGAAAGATGTACCAGCCATAAATTAGACGGCAGAACGTGTTTATTTACATGAAAAAAAACCCAAAACATATTTAGCTTGCAGTATTCTAATATTGTATTAAACAAAAAGATAGCTTACTCACTGAGACAGATCTGATTCATTCTTCACACATAAACTGGTTTCAGAAATAATATTATTTAAATGCATATTCTTATGCAGTCACAGATTAAAAAATATTTTAATACCTCTCAACCTCCAAGAGAAAAACTACACCTCAGTGGATCTGTAGTTACCCCCTAGACCCTCTTTGATAGCTAAGTCCTCTCTCAGGCACACACAAACCCCAAATATACATCTACAAAAGGCTACGAATATTCTCCGTGTTCCCAAGATAAACTGAATTCAGAGGAAGTTTTCTACCTTTGCCTTTTAACTTTGATAAGAGCCCTTCAATGGCAGCTTTTGGGATGAAATCCTGTATCTTTCCTTGTTAAGATTTCAAGACACAGTCTAACAACAAGCAATGTAACAACAGCAATAATAACACAACGCACAAACCGACCATACTCAGCATTTCACGTCATCTATATGCAATCAAAAGCGAATAAACAAACAGCACACGAACAAATTCGCTTCCCAGACAGATCCCCGTACACACGCATCCCAATACACACCAAAAACAACCTAAGCCTTTTTTTTTGTCGCATACCTCACCAGCGGATTTCTGCGCACACCATCCTCTATCTAAAACACTGCAGCACCGGCTTCAGATCAGAGGGGGAAACCTCACATTTTTCTTTTTTTAGAAAGCAAGCAAGGCAAGGAAACATTTCCAGAGCCCTGTTTTAGTAAACACCGAAACAGACACACACACACACACAAAGCTGACGAGGGCGGAGGACGAAATCACTCGGGGGAAATGGATGCTAGCAGGCTTATCACCCATGGCGGAGGCAGGGTGAGGACGGCGGCCGGGGAGCAGCAGACGCCTCACGCACACCAAGGCGCACACAACCCGTCATACCCACCGGCGGCCGCCGCAACCGAGCGAGCCTGGGGGCAGGAGGAGCCATGGAGGAGCAGGAGCAGCGAGACGAGGCGGCCGAGGAGCGAAAGGAGCGTGGGGAGGCGGGCGGCGGCGGCGGGCAGGCAGCGGCCGCAGCGAGGCTGCCGCAGTGAAATGCTGCCGGGCGGCTTCATGGCTCATAGCGCCCCAGGGAGGCGCGGGGGACGGACGGACGGGGCAAAGGACAGGCAGCGCGGCGACCTCACCCGCGATGGGCTGTGCCCACAGGGCCAGGCGAGGGGAGGCAGGCGGCTCCTTTCGGCAGCACCCGCCCGCCCGTCCGCCCCCTCGCCCCACCGTTACCTCAGCGCCGGGGCGGGGTGGGGCGGAGCGGCGCGCGCACCTTACACTTCACCCCCCCCCAGCCGCCCAACCCCACGGCAGGCGCGCGCACGCGCGCGGGGAGGGGCCGCGCGGCCGCTGTCAGGTTTGCTGCCGCCGGGGTGGGAGGGGCGATGGGAACGGGCACGAACACGACGACCCCCAAACCAGACCCCTCCGCACGTGCGCACGCCCCGCCCCGCGTTACGATGCTGAAGAGCCCGTAGGGGAGCGGAGCGGGGCTGTTCTCCGGCGGAGCTGCTCCCGGCCCCCAGGGACTGGCCAGGCCTCCACGTGCCCTAACAAGCGCTATCGGGTCTTTACCCGCTCCTGGAGCGCGCAGAGAGCGGGTGTGATTTTCCGGCCGCCCTAACACAGAGGTGAAAGCCGCTGGGCTTGCGATGCGCACAGTTGCCGGGAGCAGAGCGTAGAAATACTCACGTTCGCTTAAGAACTTTGAAAACTGGCAGCCCAGAACAAGGCTTGGAAGAGACTTGGGGGGGTAAGAGGAAGCCTCTGGTCAGTTTGTTCCTAGGGAAGCTCTTCACGGGCACAGATAAAGCGAAATGAGCTTTTTGAGGAGCCTTTCCTGTGAAGCCTCCTCACCCTGCTCCAAGTGTCGTGTGGAGGTTCAGGCTCCCCTCTGCTTCCTCCCCACAGCTCTAGCCAACCGATTTGTTCCTTGCATCTCCCCCTTTCATTCTCTTCTTTAGTCCCAGTGACCTGCTCATTCTTACCCCGTGCAGCCAATGAAGTGGTTGTAGTGGTGAGAACCAAACGTTACCAAAAGTGTATGCGTATCGACAAAGAAGAGGGAGGTATGTACAACAAAGAGGAGCACTGCAGGAAGGTGCATGGTCAGACTGGCCTGGTAAGTCCACGTTGGTGTGCTGTGTTCTGCAGCAGATGGACCATGAACAGAAAGAAGTATTAGTGCATTTCTGTACAGTGAGTACAGTCCAGCGTGCCTGTGATGAATTGTCAATATGGATTATATTTGGGAAGATAAAAATAACTTCGAAGAGATGCAAGAAGATTAATCTGCTGCTTTGTATTAATTTCATGGTTTCAGGAGTCAGAAAAAAACTGTAAGCAGAGTTCAGAGACAAGTTTAGATATTGAACTTTTAGCCCACATTTTGCCCAGCAGACTTCTAATACCCAAGAATATATATGTGGGTTTTTGTTGCAGGTCTCACTGATGAGAAAATAAAGATATTTCTCTGCTTCTCCTTTTTTTTCTTTTCTGGATATTGCTTTTTATTTGTCAGTTTATTTCTTTTAATCTGTGTCTGGGTACCACATGGGTTTCCAGAAAGATAGGAATTTTCTCTGTTTCACATAATTTTCATTAGATTCCAGCCTGAATTCATTATCATTGTTAATTTAGAAAGTATAAGCAGTTTTACAAATCATTGCCATGTAGACTACTTCATAGCAGTAGTGTTATTACTTAGAAAAAAAAAAAATTAATTCTAAATTCTGAATTTTCATGCTGGTTAAAAAGGTGCTACTTGTGGAGGCTCAAAATTTAGGCATGTACTGGCAGACAAACAAATAGCCAGAGTGAGATGACTAGGTGTGAAAAATAACAGAAAACGTGCCTTAGGATTTCTCTGTTGTCTGAGTCCAGGGAAAAAGTTATACCAGTTTTCTTTATAAAATAGTCTTCCTTGGTGCTCACCTTCCCAGATGCTTCCCATGCAGCCCACCTAGCCCAGCTGTTCCTCATCATTAGAAACCCCTGGAACATTTCAACCAACGACAGCTCCTGTTTCTCCCCATAAACATATAAACAGATGAAAGGACCAGTGCATCTAGAGCTAAAATAAATAAAAACAATTTAAAAACTGGTTTAGGAGCAAAGAACAAAAGAGTAAAAAGACTGTACAATTCAAAAAATAAAATCCAGAGACTAACTTTCACGATACAACCAAAAACCAGCAAGTCTAGCAACAATGGAATGCTAGAAACGCCTGCTCCTTGAAACTATCAGTTCTTATTTTTTCTGCCCATATTTTGAGGGGAGAAAATTATGATTCCCTCTTTCTACAAAGGTTGGCTAGGGCAAAGATCTTGTAAAGTTTTTTTAACTCGTGTACAAGTCTGCAGCAGAAATAATCACCTGAATAACCATCTGAAGCAGACACGCCTAGTCTGATCCCTGAGGGACAGGTAACTCAAGCTGTGTTTCATGAACCCACTGTAAACCTTCAGATGGTCATGTGTAGTTCACAGAGCATAGTCAACTCAAGATGAAATGCCTTACTAGGAATGACAGCCACTGGTTTTTTAAACCTGCTTTCATCTGTGAAAGACACTATGAAATAATCCCATATAGATTGCACTGCAGATGTATGAAAACAAGATACCAGAAGAAACCACTGATAACTGGTGCTTCAAGACCAGCTAGGGAGCAAAGGCATGCTATGCAAGGTATATACATACTTTCAATCTGGGTGATAAATAAACTTTACATCACACCTCCAGATGATTGCCCAGGGCCTTTAGATTCCTTCCTCCTTTATCAGGATGGGGGTCAGTGAGCACATGGGATGAAATATTGTAATGCTACAATTCAAATCCAAAAAGGCTTCAGATGCAAAGCTGCTGATAGTAGTCTTGGTTGTTGATACTGACTGCAGATCAGGAAATGTTAGTCCAGGCTCTGTTAACACAGTGGTAAAGATGTAACCTTCCAATGTGATCAAATGCCTTTTCTGATATCACCTAAAAAAAAAAAAGAAAAAAGTCAGTGTATCCCTTGATTTAGGAAAGTCTATATGTAGAACGTGTTTTTTAAGAACTTGCTCCTTACCAAAGCATGAATAATATTGATCTTGCTGAGTGAGCACAGTAAGACTGTTCCTACAGTCTTATTTCTGGATTTCAACAGTAGTCTCTTATCTAACACTGATTTCAAGAATCCAGTTAGGTCCTGTAACACATGAGCAAGTGGGTATTCTTGGATATTCCTCACACAAACTGTTTACCATTTGTATAGAAAGAGGAATATTTCTTTTGCAGATGGAATATGAAGGAGACAAGTTCAGGAGATAGAAACGTGGATGACTAATTTTATCAAAAAGTCTTTGCAAGGATGCCATAGGAACACTGGGTATCAAGTTTACAATAGTGATGATCCTTACAGAAGAGGAAACTGCAATATCAAATATTCAGTTTAACAGGACTAGCATAGCTGCTTTGGTAATAACAGCTGCTACCAGTTGGGTAGCTCAAGACAGTCCTTGGGTGATGAAGGTTATAACACCATAGGGAACAGGCAGCACAAACAGCAGAGTAGAGGCAGCTGCAGTCCTGCTGTGCTCTGTGCTGTACAGAGACAGGACAAAATGACAGACCTGTTAGAGAAATTTTCTTTTGATTTGCAATAGCAAATAACAGAGCCAGTGCTGTGAATGATAGAAGAAATACAACAGCTGTAGGAGGGGTATCAAGCACACTGCAGGTCTAAAAAGTGGTAATTACACAGGGGACATTGAACAACAATAGAACCTCATTAGCTGGCACATAACTAATCCATACAACCTGTAATTTGCATGCCACAGAAGGTGGTAGCCATTCTCTGTTTCTCAAACGGGGGTTAACAACTAAGACAAAGCTGTATTGAAGCTTCATGCCACTCATATTTCCTTACTTTATATCATATGTAGTGTAGATATGGATAATTTATACTTAGAAGAAACCTGGTAGCTGAAATGAACAATGCATTGCATTAGTTTGTTTTGGGTTTTTTTTATCCATACCTGTTTGAATACTCACAGATTCTCCATGTTCAGCTATTCTCAAAGAGCACCTCAGCAATAAGTGTGAAAGAATATTTCTATATGAAAGGCTGTTACAAAATTTTTACATTTTTTTAATAATGTGATCATTTCTTGCTACAGATCCCACCACCTAACATCCCAGCAGCAGCCCAGCACTTGGTCAGAAAAAAAAGTACTTTTCATTTATTCTGTTTCTTTTAGCCTCCTTAAACACTTTCGGGGGGGGGGGGGTAGTGCAAGTGGTGCAGTCATGCGACAAACACAAAACAAGATAGATTCAGGAAACAGAACACTGGCTCTAGATTCTTCTGAAGCAAGCATCACTTTCCAAACTGTAGATCTAAGAACAGGGTTTCCATTGCACTTCACTTTTCCATCTTCTTTATTTCAAACTCCTACTCTTCAGAGGAAGAGCTTTCTCCTGTTACTTATTTAGTAGTTTAACAGGGCCCTAAAACCAGCTTTTCCCTCCATGTACAATAGTGGAACAATGTACAATATTGGGCACAACACTATTTTAAACACAGTAATACTACAAAATGCAATATTTTTCCATCAGAACTGTCACTCATTTACCAAGATTTGCATGCACATCATCGTTAACTACTCCCCGCACCACTGGTACTACACAAATGAACTTTTTTTGTGAGGATGTCATGTTCCAGCACTCCAGGTTAGAATATAAACAGCAATTGGGATATACTTGCCATCCCTCTCCCCTCAACATTGTGAAATGTTAATAGTAAGATCAAGTGAAGAAAGTAAGATGATAAAAATATATCCTACCAATGTTCAGCAAAGAAGGGAAAGGAACACAGCCGTGCTGCTAATAGCAAATGAGTCAGAGCTTTTACTCATTGCAGTTCAATTTGCATCCAGGTAAAACTTAGCATTGGTAATGTACTGCTGAATGCAGGAAAAAATGATTTTGAAAAAAACACACAAGACTAATTTCAAAATTAACTCACTGTGTACTCTTGTATAATTAACTAAGCATTCACAGACAAAGGATTTTACAACTTGTTTAGTAGGATTCCTCAGCAGCATTCAAACAACTGTATGTAAGTCACTGAATACAAGATACTTCAGTGAGGTATTTTTGCTGTCAATGGAAATATTATTGGGGGTGGGAACTAGATGATCTTTCAGGTCCCTTTCAACCCAAACCATTCTATGATTATGCTACTAAAGGCTCCAATTATTCACCATATTGTCCAATTTATTAATACAGGCACAGAGCAGCAGCAGAAACATATTGGTCACTGAGGCTACCTAGAACATATTTGTCAGCTGTTCTGATATGGATATACTTAGCAAGTAAAACATATGCCACCAGAAGAAAAATAAAAATGCTGCTATTTTAATAAGCAAGCACTTCTAACTGTGACTGTGGCATTAGCCTGCTCCTTGGTAGCTTTTTTCACTTTTGTGAGTTAAGATGTAAAAACAACGTCAAGAAAACAAGACAAGGTGGCAGGGAAAATCTTACTTATTTACTTTGATTTATATTTCCTTCAAACTAAATACATGGAGTTCACATTCCAAGGACTTGCTACAGCTGACCAAACACATCCAAGCAGTAGGTTCTAAAAAAGCCAGATTGTAGCTGTTCCAGTGAGACTTTGCAAAGTGGAGGGAAAACATCATCACTCTTTCCCTGACCCGTTTCCATATTCACAGGGGAGAAAAGGGCTGCAAGGGTTCTCTTGTGTCATGAAATCCAGCCCCCATCTACCACTGGCTATTCCATCACACAGTTCCTTTGATACATTGCATTTAAAGGTAATTGGGGTTTTTGCCCTTCTACTGCTACTGGAAGGCTGTTCCAGAAGCTCATTGTTAGAATCGCGAAGTAAATCCTCCTACTTCCCAACCTAAATTTATTCCTGCCTAACAGAAACCCATTTGTTCTTGTGCCAGCGCTAGCATTAGTAGCTCGTTGCCCCTGCTGGTAGAAATGACCAGATTCTCTATGCTTACAGCATCTAAGCCTAAGTGATAGGTGAAATTTTCACAAGACTGTAGCTAAAAGCATTAAGGATGTTATCTTCAGCAGAGAGATGCCCCAAATAGCAAGAACTGCATTAGCTTGAGAAGCAGAAGGAACATGGCCATGCTGCTACAACGCATGCTTGAGCTACTAAACCTCCCTGGGAAATGGAACTTACTAACTACAGCTACTACTACTTGGAAGCTGGTTCACTGGGCATAGACATGCAGCATTTAAAGGTATTATTATTGCTTTTCTTATGTTCATCCAAAATTAAAAATAATTTTAAAAAGTCTTCCTCCCATAATTTGCAGGTGCTGAGGCTGCTGCTCAGGTAAGAGACTTCTACACAGTCTTGCATTCAGCAGAGAGACATGTGCTGATGTTGCTGCCATCAGTGCTGTCATCCTGTGCTATAAAAGGTAGGTAAAAATGCTGAGAAGCATCAATGTTAGTCAGATGGGGAAAATCCTGGCATTTCCATTAAATGCAGCTCTACAAAATAGGAAAAAAAAATAGAAACTGCTGTTGCCAATTAAGCATCCTGACTTTTCTCCATAGACAAACTTGAACCAGTTTCCCTGCTCCTTCCCTAATTAGGTGTAGGGATAAATCAAACATGAAACACACTAAGCTGAAAGATTCCTATTTGAGAATATATCTAGAATTTGGCTCCTGTTCCTCTAGAGAGCCTAAAACATCTAACCACCATTTCTCTAGAAAGAGTCTGAATTTTTAAGATAAATCAATGCAAAGTGTTATCAAAGTGTTGCACTGAAATCCTAGGCTGTCCCTGACACATTTAAACTACTCAGATATATTTTTTGTCACATAAATAACATTCAGTGTTGGATGAGGATCACAGGTTGGGGTGTTATCATCCCCCCACACCAAAGAATTTCTAAACTAATTTTCTTACAAGTTTGATATATGCCCAAAGAAAGTCCTCTTTCCCCACCTATCAGTCTAGACCTATGGATTCCCAAATTTTAAAGAGGTTGGTCCCAGATTTGATGATTGTCATAACTCATCTGCTAAAGACAGCATCTGGTAATGTCAACATAGTTATTCTGTAATTTTGCATTAAAATCAAGCACAGATCCTAGTGAATTCTTTGCATAATTTCTGCTGTTATTTCCTTGAGCAGATTCTTGCTTCCTAAGGAAGCTCTAGTAAATTTTCAGTCTTCCAAAGCACAGAAAGAATCACAAACAAATAATATTTTACTAGTTTACTAGACTCATACTGCCAGTGCCATAATGCAGCAGACTACTGCTTTGTCAGCTTTGTACAAAGGCAAATAAGGCCCAAACAGTCTTTCCCAACATAATATGCACCCCTCAGTCTTGCTAATTTTCTGGACAAAAGTCTTAGCCACAAAGTTCTAGACTACAAGAAAACCCCGAGTCCTAACATTCCTGGAAGTGGATATTCCTTTCTCACATGCACAAGAGCCTAACCACATGGATTGTCATGTTGCGAACCGACACCTGGGGGATGTGAAATTCTGCCCTTTACCCCATTGCTTCCATTCTTCCTCTTGTCCACATGAACTCACACTTAGTCACCCTTCAAAGATTATCTTATTTCTTTAGATGCATATGTTCTCTGAGATTTTCTGGAATTGCTTCTCCCACTAGTTAACTATGTGTTTAAACACACATTGTTATTCATTGTTACTATGGAAATGTGGCAATTTTAAAAATATTTCCTTGGAAATTAAAGCAGCGTTATTTTATCTTGCATGGAGTATCTTTATAACATCAAAAAAGCTCTAGTTTTTCTGTACTAGCATCCACCAAGAATATATTTATTATTCAAAACCCATACTTCAAGAGTAACTTTTTCTATTATTGCTTACAAAACTACTTCTTATGGAGAATTAATTTGCTTTTCTCTCTAAAATTCCATCCATATCTTATGGCTAAGAAATGCTCCAACTTAAGCATCTTCCAGCTTCTTGTCCTTTTCATCCTTATTTTTTAAATGTGGGCATAAGCAGCCTCATAAATAAACAAGTCACCTCCTTTCTCAAGACTGTTGCCTTGAGAAACCAAAGGCATAATGATATTCAAGGCATAATAACCAGAATAATAACCAGAATGATAAAAGCAGAATAATAAAACCAGAATAATTTCTTGCTGCAGACAAGTTAAAAGGTCATGGCAACATTGTCTGTATGCATACACGTGCTAGCTACTGCTTGAAATGAGACCACCAAAAGCATTTCACACCTCCTGTTAAGGTTTGTTGCACCAACTACACTATCACAGTTAAAGAATTTCATGTAAATATTAAGAAAACTGTAGGAATGCATTAACCTGCAGCAGAAAATATTTGCTTATTATAAGCAACTCCAGAAAATTAGCTGCTCCTACTTGTAGCCAAAAGGGGTGAGTTTGCTGATAATCAAAGCATTGCAAGCATCAAGTGCCTGAGCAAGAACCAAAATAAAAAGAAATCCAACCTCTGATTAAAGTGATTAAACTCTCTTCCCATAACAAATCATACACAAAACTTGGATCATGGGCCTGCAAAATAAAGAATTCAGTCACAGAAACTTGAGTTCTTCTTAATTTTTATTACCATTCTTATGTGCTGATACTGCATGTGGAGCTTGGAATGCAAGGGAATTTCATAATAAATAAATAAATACACTTCAACTGAAGCATTAAACAGCAGGGGAACATGCCCAAAGGTACTAAGCAGATTAACTGCAGAATCCAAAGGACAATCTGACCTCTACAGGCCAAAGGCAATTCAAGGCCCTTCCCACGGGATAGTGTCTTCTTGCCTTTATTTTTTTTTTTTTAATATTATTTTAGTCCCATCTCAACACAATTGCATAATCAATGAAACTTCCATTTACCAGTGAGATCCTGCTGAGCGTAAAATGTCTTTTTTTCCCCTCATTTTGCCTATAGATAAGTTGACTTTTCTTGTAGAAGAGAAAATTGCTCTAAGCAGCCACAACCATCCATTGATTTGATGACTGTTTAAGCAACACAACAGTCTTTCACAGCTTTATACCACCTACAGTCTTTAGGGGGGAAATAACAATAACTGAATGGATATGGGCAAGAAGCATCACTGTAATAATAATAATAATAATTTAAAAAAATGCTTAGAATGAAAGCAATGTAATCAGTTACATAATCTCTTTTGCATTATTTTGCCAAGTAACAACCACAAGAAACCTATGCAATTCTATTTATGCATCAAGTAGCAAGTCACTTTGGTAACTCAACAATACTGTTTAAAATTTCAATCTGTTTTATGATAGCTAAAGATTGACCCTATTTTCTTGACCACAATTGTTTTAGACTTGACTTTCCCACTCTACATTGCAGTGCAATACCCAGACCAGTATAAGTGAGCACTGGTTACCACCTAGGACCTACCATGATTGAAACCTCTGCCTGGTTCCCAAGTGTGTTTGTATTTTCTAGTGAAGAACTTTTCTTAAAGTTGTGGGCATATGGTAACAGCCCTCAGTCTAGGCTTAGATAAGCCCATGAATGGGTTTAAAGTGACATTTAAATGCTGGTTTCTGGAACCCTTTTTGGTTCCAGACGTATGTGTAAAGGCAATGAGTTGCAGAACCAAAACTAGAATGTGTACTGGAAGCACTAATGTGCTTATCCAGCCAGGGTATAAAATGTTATTTGGCTTATACAAACTGTCATGTAGCAGAACTGCAGAGCTCAAATTTAAAATATTCATGATCATCCTAGCAATCTTTTTTTTTTCTTCCCCCCACCTCTCCAAAAGAGCAATGAAGAAACAGTCTTACCTTTTCAGATGTAACTGTTTTACAGAGAGAACGTTTTTTGTTGCGCTGCCAAGCCTGAGTCATCCCTACAGACTCATTTCTAGAAGCAGTTTGCACATAGAACTGACAGTTGATCACAAACTATCTCCTAACTTCCATTAAAGATCTTATACGTTTTAAAGTAACCTAATAAAATTAAGACACAGTAACCTTTTTTTTTACATTAATAAAATTCTCTCTTGCTGTAGTTATGATGAGGGAAGATTTTTTTTTATTCATAAAACTAGCTCACTGAGGAAATAATGTGCTCACACATCTGAACATGCAGATAGCGTATTTCCCAGCTTCCTATCATTGCTTGGACTGCCCTGTTTGCCTCTCAGCTGCTCCCACCACAGTTCTGGTGCTGGACCTTGCAGGGCCCCCAACAGCAGTGACACAGGCCAGGAGCAATGGAACCTGGGCAATTCTCCACTGATAATGCTGTGAGTAGAAAAGCGACCTTCTAGGGGCAAGTGAAAAGAGGCAGCACACAAGCTTTAGCAGCTGGTATGCTGGAATACTAAGATGGCAAATAATAAGTGGTAACAATTTGAACTTCTAAAAAGTACAGATATTGGGTAAATAATAATCTTTCATTTGGGATTTTTTTTTTTTTTTTGGCTGATGTCACCATATCAGCAAGAGCAGGTCA
The DNA here is from genome assembly GCA_024605025.1 of Megaceryle maxima. Classification (NCBI taxonomy): domain Eukaryota; kingdom Metazoa; phylum Chordata; class Aves; order Coraciiformes; family Cerylidae; genus Megaceryle; species Megaceryle maxima. The sequence goes on along the minus strand of JANHGN010010487.1, from coordinate 5,418 downwards.
GTATTGCTCACATAACCTTCAGCGGGGGGATTTTCCTAGCTGACTTACTGCTGCAGAGGAGTTTGAAGTTCACAACGACTGTCTTTCCAGAGGCTGGGTCACCATGTGGCATCTACCTTCTGGGGACAGGCATGGGCAGGGATGGGGGGGCTTGCCTGGTAAGACTCAGCAGAGTAGGTTCCTGAGTGAAAGACTCCAAGGATGTGCAGGGAAAAGGAGTAAGCATTATGCCCAAGACTTGCAGGGTTTGGGCCTCCTGGCCTTTGCTGAAAATACAATGACAAGGAGGCCCCCAGGTGAATGGCTCCCTTCCAATAGCCCAGGAGGCTCCCCACCACATGCACACAGGTAGGTATGTGGGTCAGGCACTGAGCTCCTTCTCCACCCCCACTGCCATCTCCAGGATCTGCTTTGGAGTAAACTTCACTGTCAGGTGACGACACTAGTCAGCACTTCTCCAAATTCCAAGGCTCCCTGTCAGTAGACAAATCTGTCACCAGTAGCCCCCACAGCAGACTTGCTGTTGCAGCCAAGGCACCTTTCACACTCACTGCCATGCTGAGTGGCAGGACAGGAGAAGAGAAGGGCTTGGTGGCTGTAGCAATTGGGTGAAAGCAGCCAGGTCTCTGCAGGTGCCAGGGGGAGAGCAATATCTTTTTCTCTTGCCATCCCTTGGCTTCCTGTCATGTCACTGGTGGAACTGAAGCACCTGTGAACAAGGGATTTAGGTCAGCATTAGGGATGCCTCCCCTTTTGAACAGCTCTGGAAGTAGAGGAGCTCTCTGAGTTGCTTCCTTTGAAAGTATGGTGAAGCGTCTCAGGCTTCATTGAATAATTTCCCATGGCAGACAAGTAGTTCTTGTCGCTTCTTTCTGTCTTCTGTGCTGCAAACTTACACTGTCAGTTCAATGCAATTGTAAATAATTAGGGGATTGAGGGAATTGAAGCTACCCTTAGTAAATTCATGGATGACACCAAGTTGGGGGGGAGTGTCCATCTGCCAGAGGATAGGAAGATGCTGCAGAAGGACCTGGACAGTCTGGGCCAATGAACTGAGGCCAACAGTATGTTGGTTCAACAAGTTCAACAAGACCAAGTGCAGGGTCCTACACTTTGGCCACAATAACCCCGTGCAGACTGGGCGAAGAGTGGCTGGAGAGTGGCCTGGCAGAGAGGGACCTGGGAGTACTAGTTGACAACCAGTTGAACATGAGCCAGCAGCATGCCCAGGTGGCCCAGAAGGCCAAGAGCATCCTGGCTTGTATCATGAATAGTATGGCCAACAGGAGCAGGGATGTAATTCTCCCCCTGTACTTGGCACTGGTGAGGCCTCACCTCGAGTACTGGGTGCAGTTCTGGGCCCCTCACTTCAAGAAAGATACTGAGGTGCTGGAGCAGGTCCAGAGGAGAGCAATGAGGCTGGTGAAGGGACTGGAGGGGAAATCTTATGAGGAGAGGCTGGGGTTGTTTAGCCTGGAGGAGACTCAGGGGGGGCCTTATCACTTGAAGGGAAGTTGTAGTCAGGTGGGTGTCAGCCTCTTCTCCTAGGCAATTAGTGACAGCACAAGAAGGCATGGCCCAAAACTGTGTCAGGGAAGGTTTAGGTTAGATATCAGGAAGCATTTCCTCATGGAGAGGGTGATCAGGCATTGGAGCACACTGCCCAGGAAGGTGATGGAGTCACTGTCCCTGGAGGTGTTTAAGGGAAGGCTAGATGTGGCACTTAGTGCCATGGTCTAGCCGATCTGGTGGGGTTGGGACATAGGCTGGACTTGATGATCTTAGAGGTCTTTTTCAGCCTCAATAATTCAGTGATTTCTGTAATGAGACAAGAAGCAACAAACATTAATCCAGCGACCCTCATACAACATCTTTCACAGGTCTCTCATGGCTCTGTTAGGAGGAAACAGAGAGGTCTTTGCTGCCTCCCCTGAAAACTGACTGTTTTGATGGAAGCAGCTGTACTCTTTTGTCACTTATGCTGACAAACCTGACCTCCACCCAGCACAAATCCCTGGTAGGATCTGAATTAGGCTGACAGCAAGCCCTGTTGCTTTTCCAGTTGAATTTTGGAGATAGCAGAGATATCTTATTTCTTCCTTCCTTTTCATTTTTACAGTAAAGATGTCCTCAAAGAATTTAGATGGGGATCTTTCCATTACCTTCCCCAGTAGACATTCCTCCCCAGTATGAAAGGCAGATGAATATCTAGAAGGCTCTTTCCTCAAGGCACATAATAATTAGCATACCTTGTGCTAGGAGGAAGAGAAGTAGAGTTTCCCCAGACATCTGCTGAATATGCCTTGCCAATGTCAGAAGATCATTTTGCTGTATAAACTGCACAAAGCATATATGCATAGACAATTTTTAAATTTAGTAATTTTCCATTGAAAATTTAATCTGGTTTTGAATAGTACAAAAAGGAGAAGTGAAAATGCATGACAGCATAACCAGATGGAGAGTGACATTATTGAATCTTAAATTTTAACTTTAGACACTAGTAGGAAAAAATGGCCATGTCATGCAAGTTCTCAGAGAGTTCACAAATCACCTTCATGACATTCATACTCGCTCAGCAAATCCTTATGTGATTAATCAGCTGAATAAGCAAATTGGAACAGGAATGTAAGGTTTAAAACAGACTTTGAAATTTATTTGAAGAAAGTAATGCTGTAGGGCCTAGGAGGAAGACACACCCATGTTCTCTCAACGCTCATTTGTTACACCATCCTTCACCATAGTATTTTCAGTGACAATGGCAGGTACTCTGCAAAAAAGGTAATTCAATTTTCTGGTGGATTTTGATATATTCTTGTATTATATTTCATTGCAGTCTGGAGCAAAACAGACTTGTTTTGGAAGAAGGGACAGGTTACACCTCTATTCAAAAAGGGTAGAAAGGAGCACCCTGGGAACTACTGACCTGTCAGCCTCACCTTTGTGCCTGGGAAGATCATGGGGCAGATTCTCCTATAAGGCCTGATAAGGCACACGGAGGACAGGGACATGATCAAGGACAGCCAGCACGACTTCACTAAGGGGAAATCCTGCCTGACAAACCTAGTGGCTTTCTACAACAGAGTGATTGCATCAGTGGATAAGGGATGACCCGTGGACATGATCTATCTGGACTTCTTCAAGGCCTTTGACATGGTCCCCCACAACATCCTATTCACCAAGCTGGAGAGATACGGATTTGATGGGTGGACCATTCAGTGGATAAGGAATTGGCTGGATGGCCACATCCTGAGGGTAGTGGTCAGTGGCTCAAAGTCCAGATGGAGATCAGTGACAAGTGGTGTCCCTCAGGGGTCCATACTGAGGCCTGTCTTGTTTAACATTTTTATCAATGATACAGACAGTGGGATCGAGTGCACCATCAGCAAGTTTGCAGATGACACCAAGCTGAGTGGTGCTGTCAGTACACCAGAGGGATGGGATGTCATCCAGAGGGACCTGGACAAACTGGAGAGGTGGGCCCAGGTGAACCTCAGGAGGTTCAACAAGAGCAAGTGCAGGGTCCTGCACCTGGGCCAGAACAGTCCCCACTATCAATACAGGCTGGGGGAGGAGGTGATAGAGAGCAGCCCTGCAGAAAAGGACTTGGGGGTGCCAGTAGATGAGAAGCTGGACATGAGCAGCCAGTGTGTGCTTGCAGCCCAGGCAGCCAATTGCATCCTGCCTGCATCAAAAGAAGTGTGGTCAGCAGATGGAGAGAGGTGAATCTACCGCTCTACTCTGGTGATCCCACACCTGGAACACTGTGTCCAGTGCTGGAGCCCTCAGCACAGGAAGGACATGGACCTGATGGAGCAGGTCCAGAGGAGGGCCACAAAGATGATCGGGGGCTGGAAGACCTCCCCTACAAGGACAGGCTGATGGAGCTGGGTTTGTTCAGCCTGGAGAAGGCTCCAGGGAGACCTAATAGCCACCTTCCAGTACCTGAAGGGGGCTGACAAAAAGACTGGAGAGGGCCTGTTTACAAAGGCCTGTAGTGAAAGGATGAGGGGTAATGGTTTTAAATTAGAAAGGAGTGGATTTAGATTAGAAATAAGGAGGAAGTTCTTTACCATGAGAGTGGTGGAGCACTGGAACAGGTTGCCCAGGGAGGTGGTTGAGGCTCCATCCCTGGAGACATTCAAGGTGGGGCTTGACAGAGCTCTAAGCAACCTGCTCTAGTTGAGGATGTCCCTGCTCTCAGCATGGGGGTTGAGCTAGATGACCTATAGAGGTCCCTTCCAACACAAACATTTCCATGTTTCTATGTTTATGCCTAAAAATAATTTTTTCTGTCTCTAATTTTTTTAATTCCTTTAAAATCCATACAGCTCTGTTACATTTCATGAGCCTTGTCACAAGTACAAGCCTTCACATTGGCACGTTTTAAAAATAACCAGTGAGTAAGATCCCGTTCTCATTTCTATAAAAACCTCCCCTAGTGATGATATAAACTGGTTAATAATTTAACAAAGTAATTTGAGTGTTCTAAAAGTGGCACAGAGATGTCTATATTTGAAGAAAGTGCTTAGTTATAGGAGATTAATCTGCAAGAGAGGACTATTATTTAATAAACACTTCCAAAACCATTTGCATAGGCTTTTAACATCACCTATCTACGGGTAACTATAGGCTCTTTGTTCCTTGTGTTGCCTAGTCTTGTGTTCAGAGAATGGCTCAACTGAGGAAGGGCTGTCTACTTACAGACTACAATATTACTCCACAGGAGATTAAATCAGTTTAGCCCATATAATCAAGATCCAAATTCCACCACTTCACCCAGGCCCCAACAAAATCGTAAGAAAATTTGGGCCCCTGCAATACAATTCATTGATCTGAAAATCATAGATTAGAGGGTTTGTGTTTCTTTTGTGGATTCTGGAAGGTTGCTTCTCTCCACATTATCAAGGATCTCTATTTATGTTGAATGCCATTTTTATTTATATTCATTTCAGGTTACGTAGGGCCTGATCCTCATAAATATCTAGCAAAGACTTGGACCAGCATCCAGCCCATTCAAACCTCGAAGTCACTCATCACATACCTTGATTTGATAGTGAAGAAAGCCAAAACTCCTGAACATGTTTTAAATGTTTCTCTTAAGCATCTTACCTAACTTTTCCAACCTTTAAAACAAGCATAACACTAGTTTATCATTAAGAAATATTTTCAAGAATAACAACTAATTGGAAAGTATGGAAAAATGTAATTAAAAAGTGTTTCTTTTATATGGTTAGTGCATTCCCATCTCTTTTATAGTTAATCCTGAAAAAACATTTTTATAACTTTACTTGCTTGTTTTATGACTGATACCTATATTCCAACATTTTTATAGTTTAACAGGGTTCTTTTTGGTTTCTTTTGTTTAATATATTATTTTTATTGTTCAGACAAATTAAGTTTTATAATCAAATTTATTAT
>JANHGN010010486.1:0-16467 GCA_024605025.1 Megaceryle maxima | reverse complement strand
ATTTTTGGGGTAAGGCCCAGTGAAAGGTGTTCTATGGCTACAGGCAAAGGTAAAAAGGGTGAAAATCGGGGGTATGGGGGGGGGGGAGGGTGTAAAAAAATGGAAGTAGTATATGCAGGGGTGGGAGATTTGTTAGGCAAAGGGGAACAGTGGAGGTAGGAAGGCTTGGGAAACCAAGAGAGGTTGGAAATGAGATAGGCATTAATTTCCTTGAAGCTCTAAAGTCCAAGCACAAATGAAGTGAGGAGGTTGAGCAAGATGGTTCTTGTACCAGAAGTACCATACAATGAGATGCTGCTCCCAGCTTGCTGGTTGCTTTCCTGCTGGTGCTCCAGGTAGTTCCTGGGTGGGTATAGCCTTTCCTTCCTCCATCTGTACAGTTTGTGTTGTAGCTTATTTTTTTTCCTTTCTTGCTTTCTTTATTTGTATTAAACAAGTTTTGTTTTGTGTTTTTTTTTTTTGGTTTTTTTTTTTTTTTTTTTTTTTTTTTTTTTTTTAGAAAATGTAAGTTCTTAAAAATGGATAGGGGTGGAGAACCATTCCTGTATGGTCTGTGGTTCACTCCCCATGGCTCTTCCCTGTGAGAAAACCATCACATAATTTGATTTCAGGAATATTTCTAACTGGCAACAAATAAGGGGACACAGGCTTCATGGCTTTTACAGGAGGTTACAGTGCGTGGCCTGACTGAGAGGTTTTTGCCACTCTCATTTTGAGTAATTTTCACACCTGTCTTAATTGTCTGCCATGATTTAATAAACTTCTGTAGATGGAGGTTCAGGGGTCTCATTTCAGTCTCATTTAATCAAGAGAGACAGCTATCAGGGCCCTTGTGTGAGCTCCCTGGTCATAGTGTTCATGTAAATGATAGATAGCTTTTGTCCTACTCTGAGGTTGTATCTCCTTGTGCTTGATCTTTTGCAGACTTGTCTGTTTGCATCTTTCTTAGGAAGCTTGTAAGACAAAGAGAGAATTTGTTACTGGCATCTTTAAGCCTTAGAAAACTGTGAACTGATTAATATTTGGCTTCTGAGTTAGAAATGAATATATGGTTATTTTGGAAGACTAATGCTTCTTTGCTACAAGGCAGTGTTAGATAACATGTCAACATCTGTTACCTTAACCAAAGGAGATCTTGGTCATGATATCTTTGTATTCGGGTTTTCTATTACTTACCACTAGATTGCTTGGGAATGAGACTCGCTTTTTTTCTATTTACAGCAGAAGTGATACAATTTCATCTTAGTAGGTTACCAGCATTGTTACGTTGCTTTAAATCATTATGGAGAGATTTAGCTATTAGGAGTCCCTGCTGAGTGCCATGGAGTTATAGGGAAGAATACTAATAAACAGTTACTTCCAGGAATAACTGTTAATATTTTAGTGTTTTTCAAGACATTTCTGTTATGATTTGAAGCTTTTATTTTTCTACATCTGACAAGCATGTCTTTTGTATCTGGAGCAGAGAAATAAAAGCACCAATCTCCAGGTCTCAGTGATGCAATTCTAAAATGCTAAAATTATAAACAATAATGGCATGGCTTTTTCTGTGGATTTTCTTTCTTTCTCTTTCCTCTCCCCTCACTAAAGGGGTGGGGGAAAAAAAAAAAAAAAGCCTTAAAGGAGAAAGCTTTGTCTTTAAATATATATTTACCAGGCAGTAAGGCTTTTAAATTACTTATCACCACTTCAGCACGCAAATGCTGAAAGGCATTTTACGTTCTATAGCTACCAAATGCCACTACAGTTTGGGCTTCTGTCAGACTCGCAGGTTTAGTCCTCCAAAGCATTGAGTATTATTTGTGAGTTGATTAGCATTGTTGTTTTGTAGTTAAAATATTGCAGGGGGTTTTATATATATCTATATATATATGGCTATTAAAATATATATTAAAAATGTTTGGCTTGATATTCTAGAATGGCGAGATGCTATGCATAACATAGTTTTAAATATGGACCAATAGATGATACTCAATTTTGTAGGTAAAAATAAAGTCAGGTTTTATTCTTTACGCCAAGAGACTGGAGGGAGGGACGGTGACGCCAGGCAGTGTTCAGCACCGCAGCTCTGGACAGCAGCACTCGAAGGACCGAGGAATTGTACATTGAGAATGTGGGAAATAAAGCAAATTAAGAGAGTCACTATCCTGATGCTGGTATTTTATGTCCTACTGTATTTTACAGGCTATTAGCAGGTGTACTTTATAACAATTAAAATGATTTGCTCATATGGTCAAAATAAAATGTAAGCTTATATGAGAATACTGACCAAATGTACTTTTATGTTCTGAGGAATTACAACAACAACAAAATATATATATATATATATATATATTCTGAGCAAGAAAATAGTTCTAGTACTTCAAACTTATTAATGGTTTTTGAGTCATGTCAAGAAATAGAAATAGATGGAAAGTCATTGTTTCTCTATATATTTATTAATTTTTCTCCTGTGGATGCATATGATAGTTCGCAGTGTAAAAATATAGTTTGTAGAATAGAGAACTACATGATTTTTTAGTGAGATGAGTCGTGCTGAACTACATCATTAGAGTAAAGAGGGTGTTACTGCATTTTAAAAACATTTTGTCTGTATACTTTTTAACATGTGCCTTGAATCCACTGTGAAGGCAAGAATTCACAGAAATGGGTTGAAATGTAATTGTTGAAATGTAGCTGAAGTCTTCTGTTCTTATTTCAGTTGTGGGTTACTGGTTGGTTTGTTTTTGTTGTTGTGGTTTTTTTCCTTCTGACTTAAATGAAAATAATGACCATGACTTTTTTTTTTTCCTTTTTGTTTTTAGGGGTTGATACAAAATTGAAATTCACTCTTGAACCATCTTTAGGTCAAAATGGTTTTCAGCAGGTAATTTGTTTAATTTTTCTCTTGCATTTATGAAGCACAGGGTTCTCTTCAGTCAAGGTACTTGCCCCAGTTCAAAAGTGCATCTGTCATCATAATGTCAGTATATTATTTGCGATTGCAGCAAGAGCTGTTCATTAGCATTTGGAAAAATGCAATAGGCTCTCGTTGTTTACTCAGATATCTCGTAACTCTGTGCGTCCTAGTATATTATATTTTTGTGACATCATTAAATAATTAAGCTATATTTTCCCTGTGAGTGGATTAAGCTGTTAAACTCTTGAGACATGTGCATAAAATGAAAATGTATTTGCATGTCTGCAGTGTTGTAAGTGTTGCTATACCGTCGCATTAAACAAATGGTGCATTTTATATGTTTTTGGATGCTTTTGCTTTTAGTGGCATGATGCGCTCAAAGCTGTGGCCAGGTTACCAACGGGCATACCGAAAGAATGGCGGAGAAAGGTAGGTAGACCTCTATGCTTTGTTGGGGCATATTGCCTCTGGGTTTCTCAGGAAAGGTGAATGACATCAATATTATCAGTGTTCTGTAACAAATAGTTGGAAGTTTTAAGTTTAAGTTGTACTGGGCTTTTTTCCTAGTTTACATTCTTCAGTTATAACCTCTCAGGGAAGCTGGAAAGACTAAGGACACAGGTAAAGATGGTGGCGTTTTTAATATTCAGGCTCTTTCTGCTTGAGGCTTAGGCAACTTATTCTGGTGTAGATGTTGTTGTTTCATTCTGTCAGTCTCAAGGAACTGCACTGGTGAAGCTGCCCTCGCAGCTGAAGATCAGCTAAAAGGAGAGCAAATCTCCAGTGTAGGCTGTCATACTTAACGAAGGTGAAGTTGATAGATGGTAGTGCTGACAAGAATGCTCATAGAAACATTTGATGGGGGAAAGGCAGACGGCCTAAATTAGGGAAGTTCAGAGTGAGGAGTGGTGTAGCATGGAAGAATGCACCATTAATGGGAAATCACACTGAGTTAGTGTTGTAAGAAAGGGCCCAATGGGATTTTGCTAGACTTACCTTATTGCTTTCTTCAACAATGTTTGCAGTTCCTTAGCCAAAAAAAAAAAGAAAAGGCATGTCTATTAATCTTTTCTATAAAACACAGTCTCACCATCTTAGCTTTAAAATGCTATTTTAATAAAAAGAGTATTTTTAATGCTTTATGAAATATAGGTAGTTCCATATATTTTGATACATCAGATTAATTTCCTTTCCCTGATTTCTTTTTGCTATCTTTTCAAGCCAAACTGTTCTTTACTATTGCAGGGAAGGAAACAGAAGACTTATAGTGGCATAATATTCTTCACAGCACTATGATTTTATTTTTAATCTACAATTCTAGTGAATCATTATATCAATCTAACAGCGTTTTTTTCTTTCCTGAAACTTTTCCCCCCCCCCACACTCCAGTAAGTCTCTCAGACACTTTTCTGTAGTACAGGAGTGGCAGAGGTCAAAGAATGGTCGAGGTTGGAAGGGACCTCTGGAGGTCATCTGGTCCAAACCCCCTGCCCAAGCAGTACCACTTACAGCTGGTTGCCCTGGACTATGTCCAGATGGCTTTTGAATTTCTCCAAGGAGACTCCACAGCCTCTCTGGGCAACCTGTTCCACTGCTCACAGTACCTCACAGTAACATGTTTGCTGATGTTCAGAGAGAACTTTCTGTGTTGCAGTTTTTGCCCATGGTCTTTGGTCCTGTCTTGGGGCACCACTGAGAACAGCTTGTGTCCATCCTTTTTGTATCCTTCCATCAGGTATTTATATAAATTGGTAGGATCCACCATGAGACTTCTCTTTTCTAGGCTGAAGAGTCCCAACTCTTGCAGCCTTTCCTCAAAGGAGAAGTATTCCAGTCCCTTAATCCTGTTTGTGGCCCCTTGCTGGACTCTCTTCAGTAGCTCTGTATGTCTTCTACCGGGGGGCTCAGGACTAGAACCAGCACTCCAGGTGTGTCTCACCAGGTCTGAGCAGAGGGGAAGGGTCACCTCCCTCAGACTTCTGGCAGTGCTCTACCTGATGCAGCCCAGGAGGCTGTTGGCCTTCTTTGCTACAAGGGCACATTCATTGATGCCTCTGTGTGCAGCAGCACCTTCTCTGCAAAGCCGTTTTCCAACTGGGTGGTCCTCAGCATCTCCTGGTGCCTGGAGCTGTTCCTCCCCAGGAGAAGAACTTTGCACTTCTCCTTATTGTACTTCATGAGGTTCCTGTCAGCCCATGTCTCCAGCCTCTCAAGGTGCTTTCGGGCTTATCAGCCACTCCTCCCAGTTTTGCGTCATCAACAGACTTGCTGAGGGTATGCTCTGCCACATCATCTGACTGAGATCTCTCACTTTTCCTTCTCATTCTGCATATCTCTGTTTACTCACATGTGACCACATGAATCTAACCAAAGAAGGAGTGTTAAGGACTTTTGTTTTTTTTGCTGCCATTCCTTGTTTTCCCAGTGATTTTAAGATTGATACCAAAATAAAGGAAGCATTTGATGTTGGCAGCATGCAGCTTGCCTCCTTTGCTGGCAGCAGGAGGAGCATGGTGACATCTGCATTATCGCTGTGGCATGTGAAACTTGTTTTCTGGGGCTGGCGGAGAGAAAGAATCCAGTCAAACAACATCAGTAGGATGTCAGCAGTGTCAAAAGCTACTGGGAGGCAGAACAGCATCATTCCTCCTCATGGGTGGCTCTGCAAAAGTGTGGGAAGGGACATTGAAATGCAGAAAACATGAGATTCTGGGAGCTGTCTATAAATTCCTTCATCATGCAACTAAGTGTTTAAATCTGTGGGAGGTGGCTTGAATTGCTTTTCTCACTCAAGTGAGTTAATGGCTGATAGAAAACTTAACCAATTTTCTTTCATGATTCCTTTCAGCTTCCTGAAGAGAAAGATCCTCTGTTGCTGCTTGTCATTGTATGATCTGTCACGTGTCTTTCATGATTCTGGAACTTTTCAAGTATTTAACAGTGGTCCAGCCTCTGTCTTAGATACAAATGCATAAATCTGTTCTGCTAATTATTAGGCTTTAAAAATAGTCAAAATGTTTGTTTTCGGGGCTCCCCATAGCTCCAACAGCTTAGGAAGCCCTCTTGTAAGAGTAAGTTACTGTGATCCAAGGGATACTTCCAGATCAATGCCAAACAGTTGATACTAGATGCTGTTTCTTCTGCACGGTTGATCAGAAGAGACCTCTGGTAAAGAGAAGCACTCCTAGATTTCTTTTATGTGGTTTCCAGGAGATGGATCCATGCTTCAGTTTGAGAAAAGCCTCCAGCAGTGTTACCTTTTATAAAACTCCTTGTAAATTATGAGGTTAGAAGGGCTGAACTGTCAAGGAAGGTCCTTGCAGGAGTGTGTCCTTCCATCTTGGAGGGCTCCTGTGGAGTGAGTTTCTGACAATGGACTTGAATCTTCATAAGCAGTTCAAAGATCTGGGTACTCTCTTTCCTCCCTTCCTGTTTTAGGGAGTAAGGTCTTACTCTAATTGTCCAAAAATTCTTTCAGATGTAGTCCTCTTCTGCATATTTAAAGTCTAACAGCAGATCACGTATGGTGAAGCTGATGAGGTTCATCTGATGGTATATATCAAAACTGTTTATATTCTATCTGTGAAACAATTCACTTTGCTGACTTGCTTTGTGTATTTCTAGGTTTGGCTGACCCTAGCTGATCAGTACTTACACAGTATAGCCATTGACTGGGATAAAACCATGCGTTTCACGTTCAATGAAAGAATTAATCTCGATGATGATTTTATGGGCATCCAGATAGTAAAGGTAGCCAGCTTTTTTTTTTTTTTTTTTTTTAATGTAAAGCTGATTTTTATTTTTTAATAGCTGGAATTTGGATTTATTTTGTTCTCTGCAACTGGCAAAAATTACATCTTAATTCCCATTGGCCCACGAAAATGATTTCTTTGTCTTTTTTTGCCCTTCTTCTGTACAGGTCTGGTTAGTATTATCAGAGGAAAAAAATCACTATTACTGATTATTTTGGGTGGGGTTTTTTTCCCTCTATTTCTACATTTTTATTTTAAAAGAAGTTAATTAGAGTACGGGGAGCAAAATAACGTGGTCTGGAATATTACAGTTGTCATCTGTACTTGGTAATTTAAGATAATAGATCTTATTTATGAAATACTAAACATTTTTTTGCTTTTCTCTTAAAAATCACTTAAATCTCAAGGACAGTTTCTGGGTTTTGTTTTTTGTTTGTTTGTTTTATTTTGTTTGTTTTAAGTTTTGAGAACTTAGTTGCCTAGTAGTTCTTTTATACTTCGATAAAACCAGTTGTTCTTTTTTGTTCAGTTAAGCAGTTTTTGTCTTGCCTCTCTTGAAACCTTGATGTTTGTTCTACTGTTCTGCTTCATACAAACATCTTTTAGGCAACTTGTTTTCTTAAGAGCATCTCTTCAATAATCTAAAGGTTTTAAAATTAAAAAAAGAAACATTGTCATCAAGTTTGGGAGTATGTATTGGGAGGATGGAGGTGGAAGGAAAACTGGGACAGGTGACAGAACTGAAGGTGTCTTTTTTTCTTTTTTCTCTTTCTTTAAAGGACCTTCATCGAACTGGTTGCAGTTCTTACTGTGGTCAGGAGGCAGAGCAAGATCGAGTGGTATTAAAACGGGTTTTGCTGGCTTATGCCAGGTGGAATAAATCTGTTGGCTATTGTCAGGGGTTTAACATACTAGCTGCACTTATTCTGGAAGTAATGGAGGGCAACGAAGGGGATGCCCTGAAAGTGAGTAAAGTTTTTGTTTTTTCTTTTTCCTTCAGTGTTGAATTTTGTAGACAAAAAAGCAAGACTCACAGGAGTTAACCAGTTTATGCTTTGTTTGTTATCCCGTCTGAAGTAAAATGAATAGTTTGAATGTTACCACTGTCCCTCCCTCCCTCCCTTCGGTGACCTCAGGCAAGCTCTCTGGTTACAATTTGTAGAGTGGCCATAGAAATTGTAAAAGACCTTGAAGTGAAGGTTAGCATCTTCCGTTGAGCTGATGATACACATCAACTTCTGCATTTCTTTGTTGCATTTGTTCATTTCTTGACGGTATCCATTTAATACGCTACCCATGTAGTTGAGGTATCTCATTTGAAGCAGATGTCTGTTTAAAATGTCTCATGCTGATTAATTTATCACCTTTTAAAGTGATAAGATGAAGTGCAGCACATGGTACCACATCACAGTAAAACATGTTGAGAACGTTTGTTTGGTTTTGGTGTTTGTTTGGGGGGTGTTTGTTTGTTTGGGGTTTTTTTTGTTTGTTTGGTTGTTTTTTTAAGAGGGGAAAAAAGATGATTTGGAAGATCAGTCTTCTAGTTATGTCAGTTAACAACCAGAGAAGGGACAGTGGAACTTTATAGCAGTGTGAAGAATCTCATAAACCAGTACAGCATGAGAAGTACCAAAAGTTGCCTTTGGTTTGAGTAATACTTTCAATTTGGGCAGAGCTTAATGTGATGTTGAATTCTATCATTAATGGCTCATAAATTCTGGAGAGCTTCAAGAGGACTTTGCACCTTGATTGTTTGTGGATACCTAAGAGTATCTGTGGGTGCTTGAAATGATACTGTTTTCTCCACATATGAATGGAGGTACCTGAGGTGTGTATTGCCACTGGTTTCGAGCCATTCTTTAATGAACAGAGAACTTTAAAATGTCCTTTTTTTTCTTTTTTTTCCCTGTTACTTCCAGAAAATAACTGTCTCTGTAAGTCTTAGGTGATCTTATTTAATTTTCCTCACAGATCATGATTTACCTAATTGATAAGGTGCTTCCTGATAGCTATTTTGTCAATAACCTCCGTGCTCTCTCTGTGGATATGGCTGTTTTCCGAGATCTTTTACGAATGAAGCTTCCTGAACTATCTCAGCACTTAGATACTCTGCAAAGAGCTGCTAACAGAGAAAGTGGAGGTAGGTTCAACAGCAAATGCTATTAAATTCCTTTTTGCTATTGTTTTATGTGAGCACTGGTCTGTAAATTTAGTCTTTTAAGTGTTTACATGAGTTTATTGCTTAGGATATATATTTTAAATTGTTAAGATGAAAGAGGCTATTTTCCATTATTGACAACCTTAACATAATTAGCTGGCATTATCAGGAAAAAATAAAGGAGAAATAATTTGGTTCCACCGCTAACTGCAGGCAGAGCCTTGTTGAAAAGGCCATGAGATGTATTGGAGTGACAACACTGTAACACACAGCTTAGTGCAAGGGATGCCTTCAAAAGGTTGTTTCTTGCCGTAGCTCAAGATACCTGTCCTACCAGTGCTCCTTGTACTTGCTAGCTTATGGAGCTGTTCTGGCAAGAGTGCAAGTAGTGGCTGGTTAGATTTTCTTCACCTGGATGCTTAGTAATACACAGGGACAAAACTCAGCAGTGTTTCTTGGGTTGCTACCTGAAAACTGGCTTTGTGTTGCAAATTTATTTATTTATTTTACAATTTCTTATATAGCATTCCTTCCCAACTTTTTCCTTTTTTAAAAACAAGATGCAGCTCTTTTATTTGGGAGTATTTTGAGGAGGGTAGGTTTTTGTTGTTGATCAAAGGAAGTCTATCAAGGAAGTATTTGCTGTTTGAAAGTGTTTTCACGGGCAGCAGCCTCTTTGGTCACGGCTATCAGTGCATCAGTTGATACTAGATGCACAAAGTGTTCTCTAAGTATAACAAGAAAGAAAAGCTTCTAAGTTTCAGGCTGAAATACTAAATCTTGTCTGAAACTTAAGTCAAAAGGACAACTGAATGTGCTATAGTCGCTTTTGCGAAGCTGGCAGTGCATTAGGATATTAAAACAATAGATAAGACTTTACAGATATAGTCACCTTCACCTTCATGTAGAGAAAGACTTCCTATGCCATTAGTTTCTGAAGAAATGCAGTATATTTGGGAGGTTGGTTGGTTTGTTTCTTTTTTAATAAAGGTGATTTGCTCATAAGAATTTGAGGAAGGAAAAGCAGTCTTTCTGATACAAGAAAAAAAGAAAGTGTGGCAGTGAATTTCAAGTTTACAGTCTAAAACCAGTGCTGCTGTTGAGAGCTTTTTGCAGTGCAGCAGAGGGGAACGTGACTAAGTATGTGATTATTATTACATATATATATTTTTTTTTATTTTTTTTTTTCCCCTCCATCACTTCTTTTGCTTAGTTTATTTATGGACAGCTTCAGGCTAAGTTTTGAGCAGTAACAGAGGTACTAGAATGTCTGGTGGATTTCAGTATGAAGTTTACACTCCTTATAAAGTATTAAACTACAATTTCTTTAAACACTTTAAAAAATTACTATTACTTTCATTTCAGGAGGCTATGAACCCCCACTTACGAATGTCTTTACAATGCAGTGGTTTCTGACCCTCTTTGCCACTTGCCTGCCTAACCATACAGTTCTGAAGATCTGGGATTCAGTATTCTTTGAAGGCTCTGAAATTATACTGAGAGTAGCTCTGGCTATCTGGGCAAAGTTAGGAGAGTAAGTGGACATTTTTATCTGATTTTTCTTTTTAGTATGAGCAATGTGTGCAACTTGCTTTGTTCTGAAGAGTGTTCTCAAATCTAAACAAGAGGTGCTCTTTCAGGAGAATGATTCTGCTTTGAAAAGGTAGCACAAAGTGCCTCAGGTTTCCCTGAAAACACCTGCTTCTGACATCATGTCAGAATGGGCATGATAATTAATTGACCCTTGCTATGGGAAATGTCTCCAGTTGTTTTGTCTTTGTATAATGTCTGCATGCTATGCTGAAAGGTTCATTGCACTTTCCAGAAGATAGATCTCTGAGGGAGCTGGTAAATACTCTGTGGAAAGGCACAGAGAGGGACATGAGGGTGACTAGCTAATTTAGTTGGGTACCTGAAGCTGTCACTTATTTTCACTTTAGGAGACTTAAGGATTTGAGCCCCCTTAGGTGAACCTAAGAATAGAGTGCAGTGTTACTAAGAGAATGATTTATCATTACACAGTTCTTTTCTGTTAAGGCCTGAAACCAAATTTTCCTAAAATTCTCTGCTTTTAAGCACCTTCCAGCCAAGTTTCTAGTATAATTCTTTATGGCCTTGGGAACTCACCATATGGGACAATACACAAGAGATGGTTACTTCTTCTAAACTCCTCTGTTGTCATAGCAAATATTTGCATTTCAAAGAGTGTATGGGGCTCACGGAAAAAATGAGTTTTGTCACTGCCTTCAGCAGGAGGTGTGAGCTCTGACAGGCTGAGCAGATGTTAGTTCAGCTGGAAACGTTTTTCAGCTGGCGTCAGCAGCTGCATCAATTTTTTCTTGTGATGCCTATTCACACTCACCTTCCTTTTTTCCCTGAGACTGAACCACTAGGATTTATGTTCAGCTCTGTCCTTGGAGGTTTATTTTTCTTTATGAATGAATTAGCACTGCACACCAGTAACATTGTAAGAGACTTTGTTTAGTATATTTAATTTTTAATCTGAAGAATAATGATTAGAATAATAATTTCCTAAGAGCTTTATTTGTTCAGTTCATTAATGAAACTTGCATGAATCATTTGCATTAGGATTAAGCTATCCCTAGTCCCATTGTGCTTTATTACTTTGTACCGTACCTTTAGATAAAAGGTCCTATTGCAGTGGGTCTCTGAGCACTTAAAAGCTGTAATTACAAATGTTCTACCTCATAACATGATTAGTGAGAAAGTCACTGCTTTGAAGATTTTGACCATAAAAAAGCAAAAATGAAATGTGTTTTATAAAATTTGGAAGGAACAGATTGAGGAAATCTGTATGTCCAAGAGAATAAGCTGATCACACTGCACACCTTGTAAATGTTGTTTGTGGGGAGTCAGAGAAGGCCTGGCAGATTTGGGGGCAGTTAACAGAACAGGAACACTGATGGGATAATGAGGGATCCAAAAGACAATGAGTCACTAAAATTGAACAAAAATTGATGTACAGTGCATTTGTGATTAATGATATCAAGTGAGTTGAAGAAGTAAAAGGTCAGGCACTGTGCTTTTGCTGGGAGAAGACTGTGGGTTTATTCTTCTTTCTTCTCCATTAGAAATAGAACAGGGATGATATAAAGAAGTGGGGCCTAAAACTGATCATAGTCTTATGATACTTCTCAAGATCATCTTTCTAGACATGAAAATAGGGTGAGAAGTGCTTTTCCTAAAATGTAGGTGGTTTAATCATACCTCTGTTTTGAGGGAAACTGAAGGAATGGGGAGGTTTAAAAATAAGTGCAGTAGAGAAAGTGGTATGTGGAGGCTGTGCAAGACTGAAGATATCAGGGAAGGTAAGCAGCAAGCGTGTGATACAGTTAGTTACCCATTGTTTCTAGGTGTTGGTTGTTGATTTTCTTAACTATTTAGTCATTCTTCTAGCTACACTGTGTTAAGGTTTCAGCAGAATTTTCTTAGTTCAATGGTTGTTCCCTATAGACACTGAAGATCAAGGGAAGCTTCCTCTTCTAATCCTTAAGAAAAAAGGCAGTGTACATTTTTTGAACATTCCAGCAGCTGTAGTTCACAGAGGAGGCTACAGTATGTCACCAGCAATGTACTTGTTTGGGATAGAAGTAAAACAAACTTGATGAAAGAGGATGTTTAGTGGCTGACACTAATGTATGTAGGACAGCAGTTCACAAAAGCATGTTACTTGTATTTCCTGTCCTCTAGCTGACACTGTGAGTGATTCTGTGCTTTTAGAAATTTAAAGAAAAATGTGGGGGTAAAAATCAGTGGGCCACCTCCCCCACACACACCCCACAACCCCCCAAAAACCCCAAGGCAAACAAAAGAAGTCTGTGTCTCTAAATTAGAAATAACATTTACAAATATGCAGAATGTGAGTGAATTTTCCTTCATTCTCCATTATGTGAGCTCAGCTCTTTTGAATACAATGGCAAATATAAATATGTCTCAACTTACTCTGCCAACGAATATGTTCCCATCTGACAAAAAGACAGTTCAGCCAGTGAATTCAGCCATTTGGTGCATAGTGAAGAATGGGTGATGAGGCAATCAAGAAATCAGGCAATCAAGAAATCTTTACACTCCCTTTTTAAGCTGCTGAGAGAGCTCTCTTGTGCTAGTAGGAGGGTGAATTTATTGATTCTCATGTTGAAGTGAAAGGGGTAGAGGGAATAACCTGTTTGGACATGTGTGAATCCTTTATCGTGAGCAGTCAGGACAGTAAGCTGTGCTCAGTAAACCCTTCTACTGCACCAGCATTTCCAATGTGAAGTGCAGTTTTATTACTTGGAGATGTACAGAGGAATGCAATAATCTTAAGAATTAAGATGACTAAAGGAAGCACATGTTTTGTGATGACAGAAAGTTCAGTTTTGGTTTGGAGGTGTATAATCAAATGTAAAAGTAAAATTAAAAAAAAAACCCAACATGTATTTTGATGTAGGCAAATAGAGTGTTGTGAAACTGCAGATGAGTTTTACAGTACCATGGGAAAGCTGACCCAGGAGATGCTGGAAAACAGTCTGATTGACAGCAATGAACTCATGCAGGTGAGTAATTGTGATATAATTACTGTTTGTGTTTCGTGTGCATCCTTCGGGTGCTAATTTCTACCAAACTACATTTTTGTTCAGATACTGCAGAAACCTAAACTCTCCCAAGAACAAAAGTTTCAGATAACTGGTTTGAGGTAGCATGTCAATGAGGCAAATAGATGAGCTGCAGTTAAAGCTAAAACCTTCTGGTATACATTAAGCATACAGAGCCACTCAGCTCCATTTGATAAAAATTGGTTGTATGTTGACAGCTGAAAGTTTGTTATAATGTAATGCTCAATTGGTTTTACATGAGTAAGATGTGGAATCTTTTAGTAGTCATAATTTTTAGTGTCCTTTTGCTTTATTTTTGTTTTGGTTAGTTTTTATTATGCTGTGTCCTTTTCATTGTGCAGACAGTGTGGAAGACAAGAGTTTATCAAATGAGAAGGGAAAAAAAGTATCCTTCATGATATAAAAAAATCCCAAACATGATCAGTCATCAAAACTATAAACAAAGACACTTGTAGATAATTGCAGTAACTGAATTTTTAAAGCATATGCCATTTTATGAGAACAAAGATCCCTTTTGTTCTGGAAAAGGGCCCTTAGTATTGCAGACGTAATTGTATTGATTTGCACTTACAATATTTTTTTTCCTCATATCCTTGAGGTGTTTTCTACTTAAATGTTTTATAGATACTTCTTGCTGCAGTTCTGGAGCTTTGCTTTTGATGTCTTAGAGTATGGTGGTTAAATGAGTGCAAATACAGAGCACTTAATTCACCTGAAATTTTTTACCTGTTTTAGGGGAAGAAAAACAAAGTCAGTCTATGAAGTTGGATAGTTTATTACAGTAGTTAACAGGTGACTTCTGTCACTCATTATTAGAAGCAAAACTTACTGATTTTCTGGGACTTACTGACTTCTGTTGTCTGGTGAAGTACTGCTCTGAAGTAAAGGATTACTTTCAGATTTTTGGCTTTTTCCTTTGGGAGCTTGAGGAAGGAGGTAAGGCTTCAGGGACAAGTGTTGACAGAGCAGATGTCTAATAGTAGGTCAGAGGACTCGTCCTCATTCTCTCAACCAGCATGTACAGTTGGTGCAAGTTTATAATTAAAAGTGCCTGCCTCCCTCCCTCTCTCCCTCCCATGTAGACAGTAAATATACCTATGATTGAGGGCTTAAAGCCTCTGCAGATTTGGCCTTTGCATGGCAAGAATTCTTACAGTGTTGTGCTGAGGAGAGCATGGAGGGATTGCAGGAGCAAGCAAACCTACAGCTTCCTCCTTTTCAGACTGAACAGTTTAGTTAAATAAAGGATAAGTGCTGTACACATCCGATGCTAGACTGGATATGTATTCAGGAGTAGAAGTTAAACAAATACAGTATTCAGTGATGTCATTTTATTGGCCTATTAATACACATTGGTTCTAACATGCAGACAGAAGGCTGTACACCAGGTGTCTGCAGATACTCTAAACAGCGTGTGCTAGATTGAGTACACACTTCTATGCCTTCTCAGAAAGCGAGCATTTTTATAAGCTGCTAAAGTAACTCAGTTTGTATGCCTAGAAACATGGCAGGGTGAAGGACATGAGGCATCCCTGGGTGTTTACTGTGGTGGAGGGGAACCAGGGATTAGTCCCTCTGTAGTACACTAGCATTTTAGACTACCTTCTGGAGACAGTTACCCTGATGTGATGGTGCTTACTGTTAGCTTTCTACCTGAGTAGCACTTTGTCTGGGTTGGGTTGGGGTTTGCTTTTTGTTTTGTTTTCTTAGTGAAAGTGAAAAGAGAGAGGAGCCCTCAACCAGTGTGAGGGGGTTCTTGAGATAAGTGTGTTTGAGCTCTCTGCAAAGGCAAAACTGCTTACCCTCTTCTTCAAGCCACAGCCCAAAACCTTCTGTATGGTATTTTGCTGAGGGTGTAGATGGCCTTGCATTTTTAGGGCAAGGCAAAGGATTGATTGCTGCTCATTTAAGGTGAGAAGAGAGGTTTTTTCCTTGCCTTTTTATTTTTATTTTTTTCCCTGTTCCCAGAACCTGTCCCTTATAGGCATAAAAAATGTTTGGCTGCATCATGCTTCATATGTGTAGGCTGTTTCCTTCTGGCACAGTTTTACCAGAATTAACCAAATGGCATCCAAGGCTGTGTGTGAGCTAGGAACAGGATGCTTAGTCTCTGAAGCATTGCTGTGAGAAAATCACAGGTGTCGATTGACAACATTTTTTAAATTTCCAGTGGAACTTGGATCCACATAAAATTTGTTTGTACATCTCTTAGCCAGGTGGCAAGTGAGGCCTCCAGTTATAATCTGATGACAAGTAATCAAGCTAAAACCAGATACGCTAAATGAAAGAAATTGCACAGGATCTGGAAGAGACACAGATCGGAGACACGCAAAAGCTAAAAGCATAATCTAAACCAGTATGTGCAAGGAGTAAGTGGAGGACTTGGAGTCGACTGTTTCACTTAAAGGGTAACGAGCATATGGAACAAGTTACCTGAAAAGGCTGTTGACATAAAGACTAGAAATAAATTCCAGACACACCTCCTCTGCTATGAAGGGAGAGTTGAGACATATGGGGGGAAAAAAAACAGGAAAGTGTGGTGGAGATCAAACAAACAGGCAGAGACATTGGGCCAGAGGTAGGTCTTTCTCCAGGTCATAAAATTCCTTTGTCTGGTAGACTGCTGGGATATCTCTGTTCAGGCCCTATAGAATACTTATGTTTCACAGTAGCACTGTACTTTCATGGAGTGGCAAAGCTTCAGTTCATGCTTTGGGATATTGTAGGCATTCTCCTTGCCTTAGTGTCTGTGCATGGCTCATGCTGGAAAAGCATGTTAATGCAGAAGCCTGTTGAGCTGAACTATTTCCCTGTGCCTGATCCAGCCAGGAGCATCCTTCCTGTTAACCCTTGCTTACATCATTGCTGGTGGTGAATCATTTCTTTTGGTTTTTTCCTTCTTCTGTCAGGAAAGGTCTAAGTACTGAATTGATGTTTGCAATTTTCCTTAGTGTATTTAGCCCAGACAAGGCACGGTTCAAGAATGAATTATGTAGAAATTGTTCAAAATTTTCTTTCATCTTAATTGAAGCCATTTGCCTT
>JANHGN010010485.1:46148-73494 GCA_024605025.1 Megaceryle maxima | reverse complement strand
CAATGCACATCTCCAAGATATCCTGTGAAACTTTTTGGGTAAAACTCCCAGCATAATTTTGAAAAAATTATCATAATTCCATGTTGAATTAAAATTCCTTTTTAATATTAAAATTTTCTATTTTAACTGTGTTCATATTCTGGAGTTTCTTAAGTATTCTAAAAGTTTTTTTACTGAAAAATAGGGTTCTTCATTTGCATGCTTTTCTTCTAGTCAGGTGCTGATGTTGGTGTGTAAAAGGATATGTGCATGATTCTTAACAATGTAAGAACAGGAAACAACTGAAGAAAGCCCAACAATTTGTGTTTCATTTGTGTGCAGTGCATCTTGTGCTCATTTTTTTTAATACAAATCTTGAAGCTAAGTTATACTTCTCTGTAAAGTTATCTATTTTAAGCCATATAGGTATTAAAAGTAATAATTTTGAAAATTTCATTAACCATCACTTTAAAAAAAAGTTCTTCTGTATGTTGATTCTAAGATTTTAAAATTTTTACAGTATACCTGAGTTCTTTTAGGATACAAGGCATACTTACACTCTTGTAGATAATTTAGACAAAAAGGTGTGCTATACATTCGCAGAACCACTTGTAACTTAAGTTCACAGTTTAAGTATGAATCACAAAATCAGTGCTTTAAAATATTAAGGTATGACATAACTTAAATGGTTTATTTGAGGAGAAAGATTAGTGAAATATTTGTTTTATTTGAAAAAAATAACTAGTTTTATATTTTTTAAATTATGTAAAAGGAATGCAGTCAAAAGCAATGAAGTGTACTGCAGTGTCTGTATTATGCTGCTTTATAGCTATCTGTATGTTTTATAATTAAAACAGACAAGCTATCGGCAATTTGTTCTAATAGGCCCTGAAATGTGTTTGATCAGGCTTTGCTGTTAGGTCACTTTTAGGGCTCTCAGAAGTTTTTCTCTCTTTGCTGCCACTGAATAAATAGGACCTTCATAAAACGTGGTCCAGTAGGTCAGTTTGAATACAATTTCAGTAGCATGTGGATTTTCTTTCTCATGCCTATTTTTTTATTATTATCTTTTTTTAGTTATTGGGGAAAAGTGAAATTTATCTCAAGTAGATGCTGTATACTAGAAGATAAGATAGATGTGCTGGAAAAGAAAACTGAGACCCCCAGAAAGCTTGGATTTAATAAAATTGGTTTATGCTTTGGCTAGGCTGATCGGACAGTGAACATCATTGCAAATCTATGACAAATTGTTTGTTTTCCCTAGTGCAACACACTCTTCTATGTTGCTAGGACTTCCAAGCAGTATCTTAGTGTCTCGTGCTGCTGGATATTGAACTACTTATTTCCCAGTGAGCAGAAAGAAATTTTGGTATTTTTCTGGACACATGGGGGAGGTGTGGGAAGGCATTTATGAGCTATCAGCATCTGAGTGATTTAGTTTGCATCCTTGCTATAAATTGAGAAGCATACTATCCTTCATTAACATGGCATTCAGTCTCCAGCTTTTATCTGGGATTTAAAATAAAAACATAACTTTTCTATGCCTGGATGATGCAGTGTCTGGTAAAGGCACCTGTCAGATGGTTGTTTCAGAAATGTCTATGGTAGTTAAAAGTAGATAAAATCTGATGTTTAGGTAGTAATTTTGAAATACCATTGCCCCAAAACCTAAGACTGCAGTTTAGTTTTGCTTTTAAAGGTTCAGTTATGCAGTATGGCAGAGCCACTGTAATGAGTTACTGCTGTCTGGTGGTCCTGCCATGGCCATGCATTCCTACCTCTCCACCACCTTGTGTTTGATGGTATGAGAAGCCAATTCAACCTGCTAATTTAAACAAAAGAAATTATTAATTTCCTGCCAGTTATACAACTTCCATTGATTTATTGTGCAGACCCAAAGCCCAGTGGGGAGGAAGAGCTGGGACTTTCATGGGTTGGTGAGAAAAGGAGGGGGTGGGGAAGGCAGCAGACGTTTGTGCGTTTGTGTACTGATTGCATTGGTTGTGCTGTACTGTTTAACTGTGCCCTAAATATGAGTTTTCAGTGAACTGATATTATCCTGACTTAACTTTTTGGTTACATGTTTTTGTTTTAACAAAACCTAACTCGACCAGAGGAGGAAGTGCAGTTTTCAGATGAATCAGTTTTAGTGCCAGCACAAGGGAGAAATGGAAATGGAATGGATGAAATAGGGCAGTGTGACCTGCCCTTCTACTGGCAGTTACGAGACTACAGCCTGAATAAATTCTTCAGTGAAATTCAAGTTGGGAGGTATATGATGGGATTACAGGCTTTTGGAATACTTAAGCACATAAGTGCTAAATCTGAGTGCTAGGTACACTCTTTATTGTCCTATGTGAAGGAAATGTTTTTTTAAGAGAAATAAGCTTCACATTTAAAATAGCTTGAAGTAGTACAACTTGCTTTGAGTATCTTAAAGTTACAACAATAATTCTCTAAAAGATATTTATCGTAAGCTGGCATTTCAAATCTGTAAATTTACTGCAAGTGACATCACTAAGAGAGTTGTCCAGTAAGGCAGCCTGTCTGCTGAACAATTTTTGATAGTCTTATCAAGTTGTATTCTTTTTTTTCCCCTACTGATAAGCTTGAATTGTATTTAAACTGTTTGTCTGTCTCATGCAAGTCTTAATCTGAGTGGTTTATATTAAACTTCACCCTTTAGAACAGTGTATGCTTGATATGCCCTCTTATGGGAAACTAAATTATCTTTTACCACAATGTAAAAATTTAATAGATGCTTATGTTTACAATTATAAACTTTCGGTACTGTTTATTACCAGTCTTCCTTATGTGGATGAAGCTGGCTTCTGTAAGGATTGCCTCTGTAATCTTCCCAGACAGTAAGGTTAATCTGACCAGCCTGTAGATTTGCAGGCCTTCCTCCTTGAAGGTGGGGATGACATTTGGATTATTCCTCTAGGTTGCCTGGAAAGGCATCATGCCATCTTTTATATTTGATTAATAACAACATGATACATGTAATTTTTAGGGCAGCTCCTTTAAACTGTATCTAGATGCTTGTGGTTCAGTGTTCTTTACTGCAGGCTCCCTGGTCATATCTCTATTTGAAAAGATCATTGTCTTGCACTGTCTATTAAAAAAGAAAAAAAAAAACCACACTAGTTTTTCAATGGCAACAAAATAATGACAGTATTTTGTTACAGAGGTGGAAATCTGTGTCTGTGCTATTGTAACAGTTTATTAGGGTGCACTAATCTCAGATTCTGTGATTAGACTGCTTTCATTTTCATTTTGATACAGAATCTCTGAATTACAAAAGCTGGAGGTAGCAGTTGTACCTGCCTCTTTCACCATGGTGAAGTAACCTTCCCAGTTAAATAAACTTTTGCCACCGGATCCTTTAAATTCTTGTGTTACCGTGGCTGAGTTACTTATTAAGCTATTTTTGTGAACAAGTTGATCACTATTCATGTGTAGCTGGTTTTATTAGAAGGAGACTGCGTATCAGTTGGTGACTTTGGACGCTATAGCAATGTTATACATGCTTCCTGAAGTGAAAGTAAATGATCACCATTTTCATGCCTTGATTTCAATCCTGTCTGAAGTCCCTTTTTTAGAAAGCTATGAAGTCGCATATACTCTAGGTGATGTGCAGCTGCTTTGGTTTAGTAAGAGGAGAGCAGCAAGAGTGTTTGTGTTAAGTGTTCACTATGAAAGTACTTAAAACATAAGGAGATTTTTAAGTTTTGGAGAAAGGGGGGGAAAATAGCATTGTCTCTCTCTGTGATCACAAAAAATGTACACCTTTTGGTTAAGAAAAAGGCTTTTTGCTTAAGATGCTCTCTGCTTTTGCCTAGCAGAGAGAGAAGTTATAATGCTTTTTCATTATCAATAGTCTTTTGTTATCTTGTTGCAGTAGTTAGCATGTAAAACTTCTTGTTTGTGTCTCACTTGAGTGCAGTTTCTCAGCTTTCCACAGAGTCAGGAAACTTGAATCAGGTGCGAAGTATTATTTGGTCTTCCATAAGCTGTCATGCTTTAAAAGTTTTTTCTAGGTGCCTGAAGCTGTTCAAAGAGTACCTTGCCATACTGAGGGGGGGGGAAAAAAAATGTCCTATAACAATTTAAGGAATGCATTATTAGAAGCCTCCTACCATAGAAAAGTTGAAGATAATTGAACTTAATAAATAGTCTTGGACTTGCATAGCACAGAAGTTTATGAATCCTACAGCATACTAACTCCTTAGTTTTGATAAAGTTTTTAAAGTAAGTTACTAGTATCATATTCTAGATTTATGTTCCTTTTAAAATTAAAACTTTAGCTTATTTTTAGCTTGTATCAGTTAATTTTGACGCTTGTTTTCTTTAATGTTGACAGTTTCAGGCCATACCCCTGAAATTGGAAAGCATGTACCTGTAGTCAGGCCAGTGTATATTGTGCATCAGTTTGATACTACATGTGGACTCCAGTGTAATATCAAACTTATGATAGCTCAGATCAGATTCTTGAAAAATCAAGCATAAACTGAAGGAAGGAGATCTTTGAAGCCAGATGAGAAACCAGGAACAGTGGGGCAAACTCTTGTATGCACACAAGTAAGAACATGTAATGTAAAAGGTAATAGAACAGGAAAAAAAAAAAAAAAAAATCCTTGAAGCAGAAACTGGTGGATAATGCTTTACCATTGTTTGTGGTTGCCCAACGTCAAAATGTAGTAGTAACTACTACCAAGTGCAGTTCCTATCATATGGAAAGAAGTCTTACACTCTTCATGAGGATATGCTTGAGGATTGTGCATTCATTCTGGAACTGGAAAAACAGCAACTTGCATGTTCTGTATTCAGATTTCACATTCTTAGTGTAGATAAGGTTGTGTTTGTAGACCACAGCTTTCAATAGATGATTCAGGTTTTACATCAGGTCTGTCTCTTCGTAAATGAAGTGATTGATAGTTAAATTTCTGTGTCCTTTTTGTGAAAAATGTGTTGCAGCTAGTAAAAATGAAGATGATACATTTACTGCACTGTTTGTGTCATTACATTGCATCTCAATGAGCTAAAAAGATAGGGCTGACTTGTTTCAATAAAAAACATACAGTTCACTGAAACACCTTTGAAAGTTTTGGAATATGCTTTTCCAAAGGGGTCATGGAAGGAAGGACTTGGGTGGAAATTTTTACTTAACATTGACAATGCTGAAACATTCTTTTTACAAATATGTCTGGCAATATATTGCTGTCACAGGCGGCTTAAAAGAAAACTGACTTTTTGTATAATAACACTGTAAGAGATGGTGCTTACCTTTGAGTGAGTTGATACATGAAGTAATGAGTAGTTGATTTGTTCTTTGGAAACAGTTGCTTCTATGGAGTTATAGGAGAAAAAGATTTTGTGTGTTTTGTGAAGCATGTAGAAGAATACTGCAAGGCTTTGTTTCAGACAGGGTGAATGTTTTCATGCTACCTACTGATAAAAGTTTTGTATCAAAACATGTAATTACTCCTTGGAGTTTTGAAACATTATACATTGCTTAGTTTCTTTAATTCTTTGCTGGCTTTAATGTGTAGTACATCAATAAACATGACATAACTTGGGTCATATATAATCTGTCTTTGAAACCAGAACTACTGAAATGATCTCTCTTGACTGTAGATTCTAGGTATAGATATATAAATCAGTTCCTTATGATTGACTGTCTTAAATAGAAACTGCTTAAAATCTGTTTTTCACTGTATATGTAAAACATACTGTGTGCACTACCTCCACTGCCAAGACCCAGTGGCTTGCTCCACAAGTTGTTTTCTTTGTGTTGGTTTTTCTTTTTTCTATTTCCCCATGTTATTTTCTGCTGTTGTAAATTCTATCTCTTTTTTGCCTCTTATCAGAGTTACTGAATCATTCCATGCTAATAATTCCTTCCAGAACATCTGTATTTAATTTTGGCAGGTAGATGATATATTTTTCATGCATATTCTAGTGCTAGTGTTTGATACAGAAGTGTGTTAAGACTTTTAAAGAGCATCAGTGTTGAATGTGGAGAGGCAGGGAATGGAGACCTTGGTGGTCAGAATATGAAAGTACACTTCTCATTAAATACATGTTGTACTGTCAGTTTATTATGCATACACCCCTATGATTGCTTGGTATATATTAACTAATAGGGAGGTGAATTCTGGCTGGACACTGCACATATTCGGAAGAAGTGACCAAAATCCAAATTAGCCAAATGTCTATAATGCACACAGGGGCTCCTTGTCTGAAAGAAAACAATGCTACATGAACTTCTTTATGATTTTGGTTCTTATGATTACTGTTGGCTGTGTGGTAGGCAAAAATACATCTCAGCATTATACCTGTCAGGTGTCTGGGCAGCACAGGGAGTTTTCTATCCTGTTATTGACCTACTAATGCTAACCTTGGAGTGAAAAACACTGTGTTAGAGTAAAATGCCTAATGTCTAGTGTAAATACAGAACTGATGTGGTGGTCTTTTGTGTGCCTATTATAGATCTATGAAGACTCCTCAAATGCTAGTGCCTCTGGTCAATTCTCATGTCCCTTCTTTCATCAGGATGGGAGAACCAAAATATTTTCCCTTTTTTGTCATGCACTTTTAATGCAAGTCAGTAATATTACCTTAGGAGGAAGTGTCTGAAATACATGGATTCATTTCAGTCTACTTGGAGATAGATCTTTAATAAAATTTTTCCATGTGGTGGAATGTTCCACGTGCTACAAAATACTGTGTTGCTATGTGGCATGACTTGCTTTTATTTTTTTAAAAATTTTTTTTTAGTATATAAAATATAAATATTCTGAGCAGATACTTTGTTGTCATGAGTGCAGAGTGAAACTGGAAGTACAGTTCTTCTAGAGAAATGGAAAAAATATGTTCAGCTGTAGCACTGTGTTTGTATCGGGACTGCATTTCTGAAATGTGTCTCAAGCATTCCTGCCTACAGTGATGTAGGTTGCATTGTGGAGTAGTTCTGGAGTAAATGAACTATACTTGTCATTGTTGAAGTGGAAGATGCCTTCTGAGGTCCACCTAATGCACTCTAACTGCAAGTGCGCATTCAGTCTGAGGGACTGGAGTAGAATGAATCTGTAGTGTAAAAGGGAGGAAAAAAAAGAAAGCTACAATTCATGTAATGTGGAAGTTGGGTCCTCCCAACTTCTGCACCACAGATCTGCCATACCTGGTAGTATTGTTGTAACCTTAGTAATTTCCCAGAGAAGCTAAATCTTCCTTGTTTCTCTTTTCAGGCCAGTATGGAAATCCTCTAAATAAGTACATTAGGCATTATGAAGGACTGTCTTACGATGTGGCTTTGTTACACCAAAAACACCAGCGTGCCAAAAGAGCAGTATCGCATGAAGATCAGTTCTTGCACCTGGATTTTCATGCTCATGGAAGGTTAGTGATATTTGAAAAGGTATCTGTTGTGAATATTTTGTTCATACGTGTTTTATTTGCAGTGAAATGTAAATGGTGAAATGCAGTCATCAAATTAATGTTAGCTAGAACACAATATATGCAGTGTGTACAGTTTCTATGAAGTGTTTGCTCTGTCCAATGTGTGAAATTGTTGCTTGTAATCGTTCATTCAAACTTATGGTGGTAACTATTAATGCACTTTGAAGTTTAAGCAATAGAATCACACAGGGAAAAGAACAGTTGTTGATTCAGAATTTATAATCCACCTTTGGCATATTTTTTGACAAAAATTATGTCAAACTGCCTGAGGAGGTTTAATTGAGGAAAAAGTAAAATACAAAACAGTCCCAAAAAATGTGTTCTGTTCTGTGTGTAATGGTGTCATCTGTTTTCTGTGCTGTTGTGGAATTAAGCAATTATTTGACATGGGGAAAACAGTAGCTGTTACACGACTTGCTTTACCTTGCATTTAACTTGTGTTTGTAAGACCCAGTATAAAAGTTAGATATTCAGTGTCAGCACGTAAAGTGTAACGTGTAGATTTCACTTAACAAAATATCTTTGTAGTTTAGAATTGCCTGCTTTCTGTATGACTGAGGAGAAACACAAATAAAGTTAAAATACTTCTGTCTGTATCTTTTCTTCAGCTCCCTCCTTTGCAGTACCAGTGTCTTAATAGATTTTAGGAATAGGTAATGACTTTGCTTTTCCAATAGTTCAGTTAGAATTTAAGTAATTAGAACTTAATAAATAATTGCTAACCCTTTGTAGAAAAATAGAAAACTTGACAAAGCAATGGTAAAAACAGGTCTTCTGAATCTGTTTGGAATACTGTTTTACAAGTAAGTGTTCTGCTTCAGCAACAGCTTATAATTTCTTCGGCAAATGGTGTGTGCTACTGACTGAATTTAAATGTATGCTCCTAAAAGGTTAGCAGTAGGGTTGTATTTGTAGCTGCTGTAGAACTGCAGCCCACGTACTGAATTTTTGAAGTTGTGTCCTTAAAACCACATTTTTTGGCTGTGATTTTTAGTCTGGGGAGTTTTGGAATTTTGTTATTTAAGGAGTCATATTGGTGCTCTCTTTGCTGTAGCTTCCCAGGCAATCTCTAGTCTTCACTATTAAATTGTTCTAACAAACAAGATTGAAGAGTAGAACATTTCAGAGATTGCTCACTTTGTAAACCTCTCCACTTTTAAATCTCCAGCAAGTTTAGTTTCAGTCTAATGCTACCACTCTTAAGCTACAGGCTGGTGGTTAATTTAGGCTTTCCAAAGTGTGTACTACTGCAGAGAGGAACAGGCCTGACTGCATTCCCATCATCATCTTTGTGCTAGCACTAGTAGTCTTAAAACCATGCAAGAAATAGGATCTGGGAACTGATCCAGCTGAAAACTGACAAAAAAAAAAAAAGTCATTATGCCT
This sequence comes from Megaceryle maxima, assembly GCA_024605025.1. NCBI lineage: Eukaryota > Metazoa > Chordata > Aves > Coraciiformes > Cerylidae > Megaceryle > Megaceryle maxima. The sequence goes on along the minus strand of JANHGN010010485.1, from coordinate 64,668 downwards.
TAAGTGTGATGGAGGGAGGATGAGACTGTTCTTTCTGGGAGCAGTCCCAATTTCAGTCCACTTGAGCAGGTTCATCTTGTTATTGGTAAAGATGCCATAATACTTTTCTGCAAAATAGAGACCTTAGCTTTGCCTGTGCATTCTATCTGTGTTAATAAGGTGGGCTGAAAATCCATATTGTATAGAAATGTTTAACATACCTATGATAATGAGGTCTAGAAAATATTTCTTCTTCACTTTGTGAATACTAGGCACACCAGACCTTGAACAAACAGGTTGATAAAGATTTTTATAACAGCTACTATTACTTATGAAGGAAAGTGTTGGTTTTTTGATGTGAAATTGATTCTAAGTCCCTGTTCTCTGAGGCAGGAATCCGTCATTAACTGAGGACGCCAATTGGAAACTTACTGTAAGGTCACACCAGTCCATAATTTAGGATTTTGGTGGGTTTTTTATGACATATTTAGCACTTCCTGCCAAAGGGAGGGTAGTTGGCATGCTGTAAATTTAGCCCACAAATTCCTGTTAATAGGTCTGAATGTGTTCTTACAAAATATTTTAATTTTTCTTTAAGTATGAATTAGGAAGGATCAAGTGAATGGTGTTTTACTTCATAGAGTCTGATTAGTAGCTTTGAAGATGTTTAGCTTTTAAAAAACTGTCTTAGTAGGATTGTCTTTCTGTAGTTGCGGTTAGTTTATTTTGAATAACTGTTTATAAGTGATGTATATCATCACTGAAAATGACAACATTAAAACCTTTATCAAATATTCTAGTTACTTTGTCCTAAGGTAGGAAATAAAGCTTTTCAAAATACTTACACCATTTAGATTTAACCCATGGACTGTTAAAGTCTTGTTTTATTTAAATATAGGTGATGAAATTTAAAGGCATTCAGTCAACATGAAGCTTGAGATTCTGAAAACTTGAACCTGATTCTTTGAATGGCATTGCACCAAATGGCTACTTAAGACTTTACCCAGGTGTAGTGGTTTACTGGCATAAAGCTGTCCAACTTGCATCTTCCTAGTAAGGAGATTGCATGTGAGTAAGGTTGAGTATCATTAAGATACCAAACAGCTGCTACTTAGGAGTACTGAATTTGTAGTAATCTGTTTTCAGCTGGCTTCTGATGAAATAGCTGTCTCCTGTAGCCAGGAGACAATAGGAGAACTGCTGTAATATTTACCGCTGGTCACTGCTGGAAACAACAAGTGAAGCTAGCTGGACCACGACAGTTCTTACTCTGGATCTCTTGTACCAGTTTGGACTTCACAAATTTAACCTTTCTGTTTGTGCCAGAGGAGGCTCCTCTTGGTCATGTGGCCAGTAAAGATGGGAAAGTGATTTGGTTGATTGTTTTTCAGCCAGATTAATTCATCATTCAATTCGGTATATAAGGAAACCTGTTGCAAGAAGAAAGCATGCAGAAATAAGCAGAAGTGGTGAGAAGGAAGTTACAGAAGTGGTGATAAGGAAGTTGCAGAACTACCCTTTTCAGTGGCTGTGCTGACACACGCCAGATTAGCATTCATCAAGTTTACAGCTTCATTGTCCAGAAAACAACTGTCAGCTACAAGTATTTTATGATTGCATAATTAATATCTGTTCTTTTCAGTAGAGTGTTTGGATTTAAGAACTGTATTTCATAATACTCTTTTGTTGAAAAAGTTAAAAATTAAAAATGAAACTTAGATGTTATATGTTTATGTCAAGTTACTGACCATTTAACCATGGTCTAGTAACAGTTTAAATAGGTACTGTCATGATCTTTCACACCAGACTCACTAGGTCTACAGATGGTTGTATGACGTGCCATTGTTGAGAAACACTGCCTTATTTAACCTTCATCTGAAAGGTAAATGCTACCCAATATGCTGTTAAGAACAGAATTTTTTCAAAGCTTTTGTTGTTGCGTAATCTAACGTACAACTTATTGTATGTGTAATGAATTGTACCAAACCCATCAGTATTCCATGCTGAAACACTAGCTTAAAAGGGCAGTTAAAATCACTGAAACAAAGGTATGGATACCTATCAATTAGCTTGAATCAAACTGTAGTTTAGATGAGTTGATATTACTGCTTCACCAGTGGTGCGGTGCAAAATGTGCTCATTTCTAAAATGCTTCAAATTGGAATGAATATGGAGTTCTAAAACAATCCTGGTTATGTGTCATAGCTCTAGCTCTTCCACCTGCTAGTTTATATTGAGTGTTTTAGTGTGAGTTAATTTAAGGTACCCTTTGAGTCCAGGGAAGTTTTTGTACAAAGGTAATGAATGCACAGTGTTAATATTAACTAACCAAGCTGGTGGAATAATGTGGCTTTTGAACCCGCTACGCACCCCACCCTCCTCCACTTAGTGTGTGTTGTGTGTGTTGTTGCATATGTGTGTGTCTCAAGGGGAAAAAAAATATACAAGAACAACGCCTTTGGAACCAACTTGAGTAACAGTGAAGTGAACATGATACCATTTTTGTTTGGCAGTCAAGGTAATGTTAGCAGTTTTGAAAATTATATTGGGACATCACTAAAACTGACATTGTATTCTATACCCAGTTTTGACTTAGTCATAAAATGTGTACTTGTACTTGTTTACTTACTGAACATAACCCTGCCCATGCGGAGAGTTTGGAAAGTTGGTTTGGGTTTTTGTTTGGTTGGGGGTTTTTTGGTGGTTTTTTTTTTCACTATAAACATTTATAATATATTAATCACACATGTTAAGCTGAATTCCTGACAGCTGTAGAATGAGAAATACACTGAATACTTCATTCATAGTAATTTCAATTTGAGGATAGAGCTTGAAAAACTGGTCTGACTTTTGATGTTCTTTGAACTCTTATCTTTTTACTTAATGACAAAACTGAATTCCTGAGACCCTGATGCATTCTGAAGAATAAAAACTGCATCTATGTAGTATTTATACTGCCAGTCAACTTTTTACTTAATGCATTCCTAATAACTTATGCTTTCTAAATTTTTCTTAATTTGTCCTGTTAATCACTCATCCACACCCACTTCCACTCTTTCTGATGGACTAGTTGATGACTCTTACTTGGCAAAGTTGCCTGTGTAACTTGAGTGAACAGTTGAATTCTTCACTTCAACACATAACACCTGCTTATTACTAAATTAAAGATACATTGAGCACTTCTTTCAGATGTTTTTTCATTTAGCTACAGTTGTCATTATATTTCTACCTGATTTTTTTTTATAAAATACTGTAATGTTCAGACATATAGACCATATATTCCAACAACTATGTGATCATTATAATAGAAAAAACTGTTAGAAACACTTGTAGCATCAATTCTTTAAGTCATACAAATAAAAAGACTTTTCATATGGTTATGCTTGTGAATATTACAGCATTTGCTTGTTGAATATTGTTAGGTTGCTCTATAAAACTCGGGATAGTTTAAAAATATGAGCTTTACTAATAAAAATGCTTCTCTCTGTTTTAATTTGGGTTTACAAGTCATGGCTTCTAAATCCAGATCCTTTTAGTCCAGCATATTCAAATCTTAAAAACTAGCTCAATATAGGGTTAAAATTGTGTAAATATTAGATGATGACATCAGTTGGTGCAACTGGAATAACCTGTTCTTCAGCCTCTACCACCTTACACATTTCAACAGGACTCAAAAATTACTTTCTTCTACTGTGCTCCAAAATGTAATGGACTTTTACATTTTTCAGATCTGTCTGCATAAATGCTTGTAGAGGTTTGCATTATAATAGTCAGACACTTGAATACCTTCTAACTAATGATGAAGCACAAGCTTTGCTTCCACTGCATTAAACATCAGTGATACTGGTCATTTATAGTGATCCTTGGTAACCATTAGACAGTTTTCCTTCCCTTGTTTTCTTACTGACCAAAATGTTCTTGCCTGCTTCTCTGCATCACTAAAAGGACATACCCCTGTGTATCCATAACAAGCATGTGTCCAGCTCTGCTTTGTAACTTTAGCACTACAACAGGTGGCTTTTGGAGAGGACAGAGTTCAGAAAAATCTTACTATCCAATCCTTTTTGGGTTTGTAGGGGGAGGGAAGAAGGGAAAAGTTTGGGTTTTGTTGTTGTTGTGATGGTTCCCTATAAAAAGTCTAGTGACATGCATGTGTCTGTGTTAAGTCCAGTGAGCACCAAGATTTGGTCATTATTACTTTAAATAACTTTGCAGCTAAAGTGCTTGTCAGGGCTTTCAAAAGGGACAGTGGGTGCCAGGACTTGGGAAGATGCTGTAAGGCAAGCTTCCACTTAAGGTTGTTTTGCCTGATTATGTCTAAGTGCTAAGAATGGCATTTGATTAATAAGCAGCTCAAAAAGACTGCATCATTCTTAGTACTGCATGTAACTTTTTTCCACCCTGTAGTTAATAAACAAATTTTCTACGGTGTCCTTATTATCAAGAAAATGCTGTGTAAAGCTATAATACGTTTCAGAGTGGCCATGCGATTAAATTCTAGGAAAAAAATGCCTTAACTGTAACCCACCTTGGAATAAAGTTCAATAAATTATTGGTTCTTAAATATTGTACCAGCTTTTCCAGTGTATTGCAATGAGCAGAAGAACTTGTATAACAATGAGACCTTGCATATTGTGAAATTGTGTGGCTTTCGGTCTTTATCTGTGCTCACTGTACCCTTTGGCAAAGTATATTTGTGAAGCAGTGCTTGCTGATTTGCTTTAATTTCGTTTTTCCATGCAGATATAATTTTCTTAATTATTTTTAACAGCTATCAGTCATACATGAGTTGAGCTTTCTGGTACAGTTGTGAAAGGCTGGAGTGGACCACAAATTTCAGAGTCCTTAATTAAGTATGAGGTTTTTGTTCTTCGTTCTGTATTAACCTGTAATCCTTTGTATTGTCTTCATTATTCTGAGCTGTTCAATGTTTGTGTTTAAGGTAGTTGTTGACCATATTTGAGTATGTAATGAAAATGAAGGAGGCTACCTACACAGAAATCATATTTGGTATGTTGAATTTCAAAGGTGACATTTTGAGCGTGCTGCCATGCTGTCTGAGACAGACTGTAGTAATTGAGTTAGTTACTCTCATTAAAGTGGACTTTATATTGTCACCTTTTGTGGTGCTTATTAAGCACTAGAGGTTCTTTTTTTGGTATATAACTTATTTTTAAATATGCTTGTAATTGTGCTTACAACATAGTACTCATTTAATGAAATCGCTTTGTCCTCTACATTCTGAGACACTACTGGAACATAAAGCAGATCCACTGTTAGTTGACTAAGCTGAAAATTTGTTGTCTGTTCCATGTGCACTTAAACACCCTTCTGAACAGACTACCTTCTTAAATAGGTTAGTTTAGTGAACATTAAATACGACTGACTGGTTTGCTTCTGTGAGATGGTTACATTAATTCTGTGAATTTTTTTGCAAGGTTCACTTATTACAACTCATTTTAGGCTTTCCTGAATGTAAAAAGGAAAAAACCAAACAAAACCAACCAACCAAACAATCCACCAACCACTTTAGGTCTTATTGCAGTTATTTTCAGATTTATTCAGTGCTCTGTGACCTTTCTTTAGTCATCCCCTGAATATTGTACCTTGTAAGTTATTCCTTGACATCTAACTTGCCCGGTAAAAGACCCATAATAGGGTCTTGCTTACTACACTATTTTGTAAAAAAAAAAAAAAAAAAAAAGTTCTTGTAGGTAAAGCAATTTTATCGTGCAGAAAATCGGGAAGCAGGGACTTGAGTCTTTACTTTTGTAAATTAAATTAATCTAAAAAATATTTTAGAGGCTGGATCTGTAGGTTACATGTCTTGCATTTTATGAGTTTAAATATAGTGTACTGGAATATGTGTAGCCCTCAGAAAAAAAGGCATTTAGTGTTTCACTTGGGATTGCCTAGGAAACACCTGGTACAGCTGCACTGGACTGGTGAGACTGCCCAGCTGTGGTGCAGGGTTTCCCCATCATACTGCTCAACTTGGTATTAATTCTTTAGACCTTTTTTCTCAAAAAGCCACATTTTTAAAATTAAAAGCAGCAGACTATGTGCTTCATATATGCTCATGTTGGCAGCTAGCAGATTTCTGTTCTGTGTCTCTGTTTCACTAAGAAGGCTTCTTTCTAAACTAGTTTTGTAGTTTGAATTAATGTGGTAACTTTGATGCCTTGTGATTTATTTTTCTTTCTCTAATACGTCTTTACCTGGTTCTCTTTTGTTCTCATATTTTGGAATTATGTTAGAACATAGCACTGCATATAAATATTAAACTTTATGTAACTAGAAATGGGAAGGTGATTTTGGAAAAAAAACCCAGGAAACGAAGTGACAGAATCTGCACTTAACTTTCCAAACAAGTTTTGCTGAAAGAAGGGAAAAAAATAAAATTAAATTAAACCAAAACAAAACCAAACAAACCAAAACCAACCAAACACCCCATGGGTAAAGACTATTCTGCTCTTAAAACCTGTACACCTTACTCTTCAGGACAGAGAGATACCTGACGTAACTATCTTAAAGGGTAAATTAGCCAACATGTAGCTACTTGTAATCCTAGTTGGATGGCTTGTTATCTGAGCTAGTTTACATTATTTGCAGCTATGGATATCAAGAACAGTCAGTGGCAAAATGTTTAGGATGAAGGCTGCATCCTCAGTCATGTTATTCTAGAACAAGCTTAGCAAGGCTGACTTCTGAAAGGTCATTAAAGAAATCTCTGAAAAATCACAAGTGCCACCCTAGAGGTGTTGATGGAAAAACATAAGCTGCAACCATTCTAGCTGGGATTGCTGAGGGTTGCAGTGTTGTAGAGATAGCTTTTTTTAGATAAATATATACTAGAGGATGATACCTTCTATCTACATCTAGGCAGGTAATAGAAAGAATGATAAACCTGGAGATCCGAACTTAGGTTGTTTCAAAGATAGGTTTTCTTTAGTGTCAGTTAAATAATAGAATATGTTGCATAGATTTAGTAGTAATTGAAAACAGTGTAAAAAATTATAATGTCCGTAAGTGTGATGGTTCTGTGGATTTACTGTGTGACTAGTTTAAACTCACCATTAGTAGTTAAGCTGTCTTCTATTTAATATAGTTCAGAGTTGAGCTGATGGTCTGTGAGAACCAAGTTTAGACTTCAGGATGCCTCCTGTGGAAGCAGTTTGGACTCAGGTTATTCTCCCCTGCAACTTATAGACACCATTCCATTTTTTAGAGAGTCTTTGACTTCTTAAATGAGAAAAGTAAAGATAAAATAACTGAATCTCAAGACAGAGTAGTACCTTCTAGATCTTGACTTATGAGGATGCTCATAGAAGAACAGCAGAAGAGTTTTTTCTGGTTCCTACTAAGAAGAAAAGGAACATGAACCTAAATGGTTCATTGGAAACAAACCCTTTGTTTCCTTTTTCCAGCTGCTTATTCCAACTGTGGAGTTAACTTATTTTTCTTTTTTTTTTTTTTAAACAAAACAAACAAACAAAAAACACAACAAGAAACCCAACACAATCTGCTCTGGTCACTGAGTGATTCTGACTTTCTTAGTCTGCCACTGGTTACAGCAATTTGACTGAGGAAGGGTAGGAAAGGGAAATGAGAAAGTGCCCTTTCTCATACCACTAATGACAGCTCTTTCTGCTTGTAAAAGTCTGCAGAGACTTGCTGTTAGTGTCCCAATATATTGGTCATTCCATCATGGCAAAATCACTGGTCTTAGAAGGTAACATTAGAAAGAAATGGAGTAAGATTAAGCATTTACTCTAACAGCTTTATGTTCATTTTACCAAGTGCTCTCAGTATATACATGCAGCTTTTTTTTTTTAAGTGCTTGCTCTGTGATTAGTACATAGGAGTGATATAACTCAAGCCCATGGGAAACTACTGGGTTTTAGTTAAGCTTGGTGCTCTCAGCTTTTTTTTTAATTTAATCATCTCTGAGTTGCTATGTTACCTACTTGCAAATCTGACGTACTTCTCTCTGAGGTAAGCTAAAATGAAATAAAAATTGACCTCTTGATAGTTTTTGAGTGCTGCCATTAATAGTATGATGTAGTTTATTACCAGAGAAGATTGTATAACAATATAAACAGTTTTACCAAAAATTCTGTCTTCAAACAAGTGAGCAATTAGTCACTGTATCACTTTCAGATATGTCTAACACAGAAGAGTGCCAAATAAACAAGGTCAAAACTTGGTCTTAATTGATTTAATTCTATTCTAGAAACCACTTCTGCTGGGAATGTGTTATGCAAGGCAGTAGGTGTGTAAATAAGAGGCACTCTTTCTGGTGATTGTTACCCTTCTGCCTGTTGTGTAGCTGCGCTGGGGAATCAGTTGGAATTGATACAGGTGCTGGCACAGAGAACTTGAAATGGTAATTACCAAAGGCTTATTTGAAGCTTTTTATCTTTCAAACTGAGATGCATTCTCTTCCACATTCTATTGAGAAGGACATGGACTAGCATATTCCTTTCCTGAAATGAGAAGAAATCCAAGCTTTGAAGAAATTTAGAGTAAATGTTAGGAAAACTTCTTTATTGGGTGAGATACTGCAATGGATTTTGTAGGGTCTTTGAAAGTTTCTTACTGAGAAATTAGTGTGATGAACTTTGTTGTTGTTGAACTGACAGCTATCCATTTGTTTGAATTAGTCATTATAATTTGGACTCTTCCTACCTATAAACTGGCATCTTTTCAGCACAGTTAATTTAATTGACACTTGTAAGTAGTACATTAAGATGTCTCTGCATAGCCATAAAAATGAAATTTAATTTCTCTGCTGTAGACTTCAGGTAATTCGTGGGGTTATATGATTACTGTTGTTTAAAGTTTGATTTTTTTGTTTTAAATTCTAATTCTTGTAAGTAGAGATGAATAGATACTTTTTTTTTTTTTTCTGGTGGGAGAGAACCAAAGGAGAAGATTTGCCACTTCATTTTCATTATTAAAAGGGTGAACAGTCCAGGCAGATAATCTTGTTCCCATCAAGTATGTTTGAATCACCAAGGAAAGACCTGTTTAAAAATAGCTACGAGACAATCATGTTATCTAATAGTTTAAATTAAGAAATCTTATTATCAGAGAATTGTTATTTTGAAATACAGCTGCATTATTTTGTATTTGAAATAGTTCTCTATTCCTGCAAATAGAGTTAATGTTATTAATAAAATACATAAATTAACAGCATGGGTTAGAATTTGTAGTGTTACGTACCAGTGTGGAAAGTAAGAAGAAGAGGAAAATGAAAGGAGAATAAATAGAGGCTTCTTAATTTTGTGAATCTTTATTTGGTACATATAACTTCTAATAGTCAATTTCGAAGTGATAGATACGGTAATATTGATGGAAGTGTATCCTCCCCAGAAAGAGGAACCATTACCAGCTTCAGCAGACTCTACTGGGCTTCCCTTTGCCCCACCAAAAGCACAGTCCTGTAGTGCAGACTATCTACACAGAATTCAAAGCTGACCCTAAAGTGTGATTAGATGATAGTCCAGTAGCACCATGCTGAATGTCATGCGAATGTGTAATGATGAGAACACAGATGACTTGGCATTTGAGGGAAGGATACCCTGGATGGCCTCTCAGTTGAGGCCTAGGGCTAGTTCATCTATCTACTTGGTGTTATTTTAGTCTAAGCTTGATAAATTACTCGCTTTCATCCAAGATAAGTCTCCTTTTCTTTTTTTTTTCCTTTTTTTAATCTGCTGATATATATGGAAGTTAATATATGTGAAGTCCTACATTGCCTTACACAGTGTATTTCAGAATGATAAAGAAATTACTGATGTAATTAAGTGTTAGAGGTAATAACTGCTCCTCAATTTTATTTGAAATGTATATTAATATAACCAGAAAAATCTAATGTTTAAGTAAATTTTTTGCACTTCTGAGATAAAAGTACTATATAGATTGAGTTGGGTTTTTTCAGAAAACCAGCTCTCTGCACCAGGCAAAAGGAATTTTAGCCATAATCTGCACTCTTGATGGGATTCGTAGATACTTCAGTTCATTACAGAGACAGAATTTCAGACTTCTTACGGTAAGAATTTTTCTATCAAATATTGGAGAAGGGAAGAGCGCTATTCTAAAGTATACAGTATCTCTTGCCAGCTAAGATCAGTTCAGATGCACTTGAAGAGACTGTTCCATCCTCAGTAAGTCTGGAGAACTCGGTCACATGAAAAACTAAAATTGACTTAAAATCTCTGCAACACCTTGAGCAGTATGTGGCAAGCAAAGTAAGCAGAACTACTTTAAAGACTTGAATGAAATTCTTCAAATTCCTAATAGTGCTGGTTGACTTTTTTTTTCCTCTTGCATGTTCTTTTCTAACTTTTGCTCAGAAGAGCCACGCAAGGTGGCATAAAGTGGGGTGTGGGTTTTTTTTTTTTTTTCCCCTAGAAAAATATATTGGGTAATCTTGTATCATTCTGTCCAACAATGTTTTTCTGGGTTGCTTGCTCATATTCTCTCCTTATCCTCATGAACCTCTTATGTTACCAGAAGACATTGTTTTACTGTGTTAGTAAAGAGGCTAACTTGAAGATTAATTTTTTTTTTTTTGTCTCTCTGGTTTTATATGTACTATCTGTCATAAAACATACCTTTCTGGCTTGGGTGTGGATAGCTACTAACTGATAGCTGTTGTGTGTTCTTCAGCAGCTCCAGTATTCAACTGCATCTGTAGTGAACTGTTTCTTCCCGTTCAACAGGAGAATCTGCTCTCATAAAATACATCCATACCGAAACTAATATGAGCAGTGGTTGACTTGGCAAAAAGCCCAGGAGTCAGATGGAATTGCTGCAGTTTACCCTTCCTCATCTACCAGCCACATCTCAGAATTTCATAACCTTGCAGTAGATACCTGTAATGCATCACCAGAGAACACTCACTTTGAAGCTTTAATACTGTGGCCGCAATACTAAGTAAAGATAGCTTGATTGTGTAGTGCTGTTTGCATTACAGAATAGTCAACATGAGTCACTAGAGCCCTTACCAGGCTTAAAGTGTAGGCATGGCTTTTTTTCTTTGATCTTGAATTTTGCATCTTAAAGTACAGTTGTTTCAAAATACTTAGAACTGTAGAGTCAGATGATTTAATGTGCAAGTGAAGACTGAAGATGTATATGCTTCAGCTGTACTAAGAAGTCATTAGATTTAATTCGCTACACTGTCGCACTTAATCTTTTTGGTAATTTTGCTGTTTAGTACAAATGGATACTAGCTTTCACTATGCAAAGTTAGCTTGGAAAGTCACTATGGAAAGTTAGTGTATACTGAAAGACTGGTCATGTTTGTTTTAAACGAAGACTGACAGAGATGTAGTCAACTTATCAGGGGTACTTTTTTTGTAACAAATTGGTGGCAGAAATATAATATTCCTTCAATCTTGTGGTTGTGCAGAAACAAAGGAAGAAAATAGAGGTAAAACTGGAATGACCGAAATTTCAACAACTTCACTGATCTGTATGTGCATACTGTGTTCATACAAAATTTAAGAGAATACCAAATTAAATTCTTAAGCAAGCTAATGGTTGTGACAGGTATGAATTGATGACAGTCATTTTAAAAGACTTTAGTTACGTTGCTTGACTTCAGTGAACCAAGCTTGTTCTTGTACAAAGAAAATGTAGTATGTTTCACCTAAAGATTGCAGTAGGATTTGCATCGATGTAATGTCCTAATTGGACCAAGATCATTCAGTGGGTACAGTTGTTTATAGTTGTTCATGTAACTCTGTTTTTTTATTAAATGTTGCCCATCTTATTTTTTGATTTTTCAGTTAAAATAGTAATTAGCTCACGTATATTTCATTTATGTTACTTGCATGTTGGCAGTGAAAGTAAGATAAGCTGATAATTATTCTTAACTCTTCTGCTTCCCAGTGCTGTGAAGTAAAATTGTTGCTTTTTCCCTCATGCTGTATCTGTGTTTTCTGGAGGAATGAGAACAAGTGTATAGTCAATCAGTATTTTAGATTTATACATTCAAGTCTAATCCTGGTTTATGACTTAAATCTTGTTAATTTACCTACTTGTATCAAAAGCATCTAAATAATCTGAAGAAAATCCCTCTAGGCTATGGTCCAATTTTGAATATTGTAAACATTTTCTGTAGATAAATTTTACAGTGTCTGCAAATTGTTTGCACAGAACTGTTGGTTAGAAGTACTTTTGCTTAGTGCTCTAGTAAATGAAGCTCAAAGCCAACTTACCATCTTGTTTTATTTACCTTAGACACTTCAACCTTCGAATGAAGAGAGATACATCTCTTTTTAGTGAAGACTTTAAAGTAGAAATATCAAACCAAGTAATTGATTATGATACCTCCCATATTTACACTGGACACATTTATGGTAAGTACAACACTTTAAAATAGATTTAAGTGCAGTCATTTTAAAAAGTTTTTTTAATAGTGCATGAAGAAAATTAATCACAGAATGCTAGGGGTTGGAAGGAACCTCTGAAGATCATAGAGTCCAACGCTCCTGCCAGAGCAGGACCAAAGCTAGGGCAGATCACTCAGAAAATAATATTAATATTGAATATATTAATATCTGTATTATTAGGTTTTCTTCATTATTAAACTTTAATAATGCATCTAAAACTCTACCTGCCTTTATTTTCTTATGTCATACTTAACACATGAGTATTTACCTAATAATTTTCATATCCATAGAATTTGAAGTTCAAGTCTTGTTTATAAGCATACTCCTCATGGAAGTGTAATGCATTTTAAAAAAGGCCAAGCTTTCTGTATTAAAAAAAAAAAAAAGAAAAAATAAAATCAGGTACCATTCCTAGTTTAAAGGAGTTTAAGGAACATAGAACTACCACCATTAAGGATAATATACCTAATTTAAGTAAGTATGAAAGAAAGAATTAATTAACAAGGGAGGAGAATTAAGGAATTAAAAGGAAATTAAAAGAAAAGAAGGATTAATACTTGCTCTGTCCCTTACTTTTCCCTGTCTTTTTGGTCCTGAAAGGAATCTTAACTGCTTCCTGAAGATCTGTTAGTAACTTCCCACAGTCTTGAAGTGACTGTTTTAAATTGTGGAAAGTATTCATGCATACCAATTTATGTGCACCTAGGTGGACCAATTTACCAGTTGACTTAAGTAGGTTAGAAGCCTTTTAAGGTGTGTGGTGTCTTCTGTTGTGTTTTGGGGGGTTTCCTAATGTTGTGAAGTTACTTCAGAAAAGCTTTTGGCTCTTCTCTTGCTGCTGAGGGATGAACTCAGAAGATCCACATGAATTCTCTTTATTATCTTTCCTGTTTGACCCAACTTTGTACTTGTCATGAACAAAGTTAGAGTAAATAAACTGGTTTGCTGTTGATTCTTGATTTCCATTCAGATTAGGAGTCTTCCTTTCAAGTAGTCTGAAACTTCCAAAGATACGTGGCTTGTAAGTTCAGGATATTAATGCGCATTCTCACAGAATATAGTAAGTCAACCTGGGATCACTTACAAATATCTTAAAATTACTGTTCTACTAAGCCTATTTCTACTTTTCAGTGTTCTCTCAAGTTGTATGGCATATTGTCAAGATACTGCTTCCAAATTTCAGTACTGTGTATGACCTTTATAAAATCCATGATAATCAGTACTTATGGTTAACCAGCACTGATTTCTGAGTACATTTCTGATAATTTGATAGTGTGTTTCTGAACTGTCCTCAATGGAGGAATATATAAACCTTCTTTTAGTAATTTTGCTTCTATTTTGGAAAAGGCTTTTTGGGGATGCTGTCAGTGATTAAACTTCAACTGTTGTACTTTTCCAGATTGGGACTGTTTCAGACACAAATTCACTCCATCCTACATTTAAACATAGCTACAGTTTTAAAAGGTTTATACTTGAAGAGAAAAATGAATGTCTTGAATATAGAGAAATCATTCTCTGGAAGCTTTAAAAGTCTGTACGTGCTCAGATTTATTATAATTTTTAGAATTATATGAAGAGATGCCTAAGGACAGAACTTGGATATAGAATTACATACTGTATATGTTACAGCTTTAAAATACAGAGATGAATTCTTCCTTATATGCTTTTTAAACATGTCATTTATGCACCTGATTATGAAGCTGTTGAATTTAGTAACTGATTTTGGGATAACTCTGTCTTACTGTTGAATAATCTTAGTCTTAAAAATTTGGACACACGCTTAGTGTAAGAATGTGCTGTTAAATCCAATCTTATTACTGTATTATGATGGGTTTTAGCAGTTGGGAATTGGTGCATGATCAGGATAATTATGCAAGTATCATTGGCATTGTCTGCTGAATGCATTAGGTAGTTCATAAGTTTTCAGAAAGGTATAGAAAAAGCTAATGCACTATTTCTCCTAACAGGTGAGCAGGGAAGTCTTAGCCATGGGTCTGTTATTGATGGCAAATTTGAAGGATTCATCCAGACTCACAGTGGGACCTTTTACATTGAGCCAGCAGAGAGATATATAAAAGACAAAACTCTACCGTTCCACTCTGTCATTTATCATGAAGATGATATCAGTGAGTACTTCCATTTTGTGCTACAGATGAAATTTATTTATTTATTTATTTTTATTGAATGTCAAAAACTGTAAGCCGTTTGTAAGCATCAAATGATGTTTTGACGTGCATGTTACACTGAATCATTCTGTCCTGAAGTGATTCATACACAGTTATGGTGTGAAAGAGATTTATGGCAAACCAAAATGAGTCTTCCTTATTCTGCCATTTTAAGAAATCATCAGCAGTGTATAAACCGTGTATTTTCTATTCAATAGATATATGTTTCTTTGGAAAAATGCATTCTTAAGATGCTCTATAGTGATTGTTTTACCCTGTGATCTGGGAAGTAAAGGATAGCTAAAGTTCAAGTCACAAAGTGTTTACCTATATCTAATGAGGTGGTCCTTGTGGGGAAATAAAAGCTTCCCCTGCATGTGTAGGTGACATATACCTTCAGGGAGCCTTTTTGAATGATGGTACCCAGTATGTCCCATTTTACACTGTAGCTGATGGAATTGTATAGAGAATACTATTTGAATTTGAAGAGCATGGCCTCAGAAGCTTTAGCTGTAAATACCCAGAAGGAAGAGAAAGTATTGTGGAATGCTTTTACCCCTTCAGAACAGATGCATCAATTTTCATGCACTCACCATTTTATGTATGATCAGTCTTCAGCTGTAATAAAAACCAGTTTTATTTGATGCTTAGGTAACCTTATGCTGAACCCCAAAAGTATGGCAGTAAAGTTGTGATTCTAAGTTTCTGTCCTTCCAAGTAGATGTTGTCAGAGAGTTGCTTTTGGTTATTGAAGCTAATAAGCTGTGTGGTGAAAGCTAACTTTATGGACAACTTCAGTCTTGCTTAAAACCCAATTTGAACTATAACTTCATTTAAAAACTTTTCAAATCCTGGAATACTTGAGTTTGAAATCTCAGCTGGAAGTGAATGAAGTGTCTTGGGGTAGATCACTGGCTATCACTTGAACCACTCTCGTGATGATATATGTATGAATCACTTTCTAAGTACATCATAATGAAACTATATTGTGAAAAGAAGTGTCAGAAATAGGAAGATGGATGAGGAAAATATCTGGTTTGGCTTTATATATAATTTTCTCTATGCTGTAAGCTTGTGAAAAACAGTTCCTGCATAATACTCTCCTTGGTTACTTCTCTTGCGTGAATGCAGTGAAGTGATCCTTATCTGCTAAAACTCAGCAAGCTTTGTTTGGGTTTTTTTTTCTAATTGAATAAAGCTTCTGGAATACAGCTGTGGTTTATATTCAGTGACAGTATGTGTGCTGGTTTTGAGTGTTAAAATTGCTGTGAGCTAGCAGATGTGTAAATATGATTACCAACCCAAAATCAAGTAGAAGTTGTATAATTTTGAAGAGCTTCCGAATTAATGCAGTCATTTAATTTTATGCACAATGTGAGCTACACTTGATTTCTGACTAAATGTGTATCTTCCTGGTGATCACAAGACCCTTATTTGAGACTAAAGTAACTTTATAGAATAGTGTTCTATATGCGCTTTTGTTTCTCAGAGAAGTTGCAGCATGTGTTTAAATTTCAGCTCTACAGAGCATTGCAGGCGAAGGTCAGAGTAGGCAGTCTGCCTTGCAAGCTGCTGTTGGGAGTATCAGGGTTTACTGAAATTGTATTGGAGGAAAAATAATTTAAAAAAAATACAAAAGTCTGGTATGAAACCATAAGATGTCTTTTCTAAAAACATTTCTGTGAATAATTAGCATGTACTTCTTAATTCTTTGGTAGGTTTTATAGGTCTTGCCAAACAGTTTAATTCATTGCTTCATAGTGGGAATACTGGACTACCACTTACATAGCACTTTTCTGTAAATAAATCACTGTCTGCTTTACAAAGAGTTTTATTAACACTGATGTAGAAAGGAGAAGGGAAGTGAAGGAACATAAGGCAGTAAAGCGATTTGCCCAGGTTGCAAGGGGCGAGACAAGCAAGATGATTATTTCCTGTACCAGTTCCTTATGCTGTAAATAGTGGGAGACTAAAAATACTCTCTTTGCTGTTATCAACTAATGACAGAAATAGAACTGTACCTTAAGAAGGTGATTTTTAATTATTCAGGTGCTGCTATGTTGGCTTACACTGTTTTTCCTCTTGAATCTAGTGCATCAAAGCCATCAGTTAGAAACAAAATCAGATTATCAGAGGGGATTGTCTAAATCTATTCCAGAGAGCCACATTAAAGCAACAATACAATATGGCTTCCATATCACCAAGTGAGTGAACATCGCTGCTTGCTCAGCATGGTTGAAAATAGCCCATCCTGGAGCTAAGTCTAAGCAGCACTGTTTGACAATGTGCCACTCCTGTTGGTTGCTGTCAGTGCAGAGTCTGATGTGCATGCATTCTGATTGTGTAGTTTAACTTTTTTATTGGTATCCTAGATGCCTCTAGGATTTCTGTGGTCTGAAATATTCTGAAGTATACAACTGCTTCTGTCACTTTCTGAATAGTGCTTTGAGGCAAAAATTTTTTTGCCTTTCATGAAGGCTGGTTTTGCATCAAACTGCAGCTCCAAAAGAACCCCAACAACAACTAAAGAAGCTAAGCTTTTACAGTAGCTCGAAAAAATAAAAACAAGCATGCAAAGCTGTTGTTACTGCTCTAATCTAAAGCTAACTCTTGTGAAATGACATCAACTACTAGTACCTCACACAGGACAAAAGCAAGAAAAACGTTCACGTTTCTAACTCGGGAGAGACAAGGGAAAGAAGTCGTCTTTGCTTTAATCTGGGACATTTTTTGGTCACCCATGTTTCAGCCTTTTGAAACAATATGCTTTTTAGTGCTTTTCAGAGCTTTTCAGAAATCACAATGGAACATATGATTAGCATCTCAATGAGTTCTTATTCAGTAGTTAAACAAAAGGGGGTTTTGTAAAAGGGGATTATATTGTCAACTTTATAAGGCAGCTTTTGTCTGGTACAGTGAATGTGGTGACCAGTGGAAGGCTGCCTTCTATTTATGACTTGAAACACAAGTTGAATGATGTTAGTTTCTAAACCACTCTTGATCAAACATTTATAATTCAGTGCTAGAAAGATGCAAATTACAATTTTCATTAAAATATTTTGGAAACTTTAAGGATTAGGATTTCATTGGAACTATATTTACTTTATTTAAATTGTGTATGCTTCAGATGTATCCTTGAGTTCCTATGGTAAAAAACAAAATTATTTCGTCAGATCAACATTAGACAGGAAAATGTTGTTCAGACCTTCAGCAAAATGAATGTGGTCATTTAATTCTTTATGGTCTTGGAAGTACAATATAACTGAAAACTAAGTATTTTGTAATTTTGTGAACTCTTATCTACAGAATGAACTGACCATTGCAAACTACTTACTGATTTCTTTTCTGTGTTGTTTTTGTCCATATAATAATGGTCTACTTGGCAGTTGTCATGAGAGCATAGTGTGACAGACTGCTTAGAATGAAATCTGTAATAAGGATTTTTTTGTATCTGCTTAAATTTGAATTTTGTTCTGACATTATTTTTGCTGGTATTGTGCAAATCTCTACAGCAGTTGAACTGAATTTTCATCATTTTTAATGGAAGTTTGATGTCATAGCTTTGCCTCAGGTGCCTAAATCCAGTATCCATCAATTAGTTAGTCTAAATGCTTAACAGATCATACTATTTACTGATAAGTAGAAGAAAAAAAAAATTAATGTGATCAGGAACCTCTTTGTAGAAGTTAGTACTTTTTTGAAAGGATAAATTCTTATTTTGAGCATCTGTAGTTGCATATCATCAGTAATGATCTGCCATCTAGTTAGAATGTTATCGTTGTCAGTATGAAATCACAAGATGTTTGTGTTGAGTTTTTTAGGCTTATTATTCACAGAATCATCTAGGTTGTAAAAGACCCATGGGACCACTGTGTCCAACCATTCACCCTACTCTACAAGTTCACCCCTAGACCATATCCCCCAACACTACATCCAAGCGATTCTTAAACACATCCAGGGATGGCGATTCAA
>JANHGN010010485.1:23246-45800 GCA_024605025.1 Megaceryle maxima | reverse complement strand
TATATAACACCACTTGAAAGTGAGCGTTTGTTTTTTTCCCCCCCCCCCCCCCCCCCCAACTCTGCATTCACTGTAAGCAATCATTTCATGGTAAAGGCATGTCTTTTTGTTGTGATCAATTCACAAGAAGCTCTTGATTCCAAAGAGCTGACAGCAGACCGAACCTCTCAAAGTGTTTCAAAGCATTGCCAGAGCATGCACCAGACTAATGCGGCACAGGTCAAAACGGACCAAGTCATCTGACACCATGTAGTTCCTGCTTAGCTCCAGACATGGAACTGCTGCAGGGGTTGGTGGAAATAGGAAGTCTCAAAAGATGAAGAGCAAACAGAGCCTTTATGGTTTGGGGCTAATGCAGCATTTATCTAAAGAAAGCTTTGTATGCAACTTTCTCTATAAGCTAGACGTGGTTCCAAAGTGAACTATCCTGCATTACCTGTACCAGAGTGCATACTGCAGATGTGCATCTTCTGTGCTTCAAATGCTAATGCTAACATATTTTGACTGCACAGAGCCAGACTAGAGCTAGTCCAGGGTAAGATCCCCTGAACTGCATACAATGTGGACATCAGGTCATTAGTGCCAGGTCTTGGGCTTTATCAATCTGCTCCTATGTGTCCATTCCATTTACTCTGTGAAAAAAAAAACAAAAAAACAAAAACAAAAACAAAACCAACCTACCAACACTCCCCAAAACCAACAAACCTTGGTAAATAAGTTTATACATTTCTGACAAAGCCTACACCTGAGATGATGGTAAAACTGTACTTCATTTCCTATTACTGGCACACCTATTTATGATGGGATCCAATCTGCAGAGAAACTGAAGGGGAAAGGTTCTTCCCTTCAGTACTTCTCCAGAGGAAGTTTCTGCAAGTACAGGTTTCTTTACAAATATCCAGTAGCTACAAACAGTCAAAATCTAATAATATGTGTCTGCAATGAGATCTGCATTGACAAGTATTGAAAGAATTATTCATGGTAAGCAGCCAATTGTATTATTCTCACTGAGCTAGTTTGGATCTTCAGCATGTTTAACTGCTGTGTACCTGGATAGTACTACAGTTTTGGTTTTTAAAATTTAAACAGCCATAGTAAAGGAAGTGATTAAAATGTTTCTTTTCAGTCTTATTTTACTTGAATTTTAAAATATATTCTAAATTCTGTAACCTGCAGTTCTGTAAGTTTTATACCTATACACGTGCATATATATACACATATGTACACTGATCTTTTGCCCTTAATTTTAGTGTTTACTTTCCAGAATGGAAATAATGCATTTCAGCTTGTCAATAATATTTCTAGCACACTCAATTCTAGAACTCTAGAATTGAGTTTGAAACCAAGGATCATTAGAGTTTCAGTTCTCATGTATTGGTAGTTAAGTTGCATAATAAACATTTTCAAAAGAATGGGAAGATGAATGAAGTCATAAACCTTGCTAACATTCTTAGAGAATTCTCTCTGTTTACTAAGTAGAATACAAAAACTTTTATCCAAGCAGTCTTTATTCTACTTGATATCTAATAATTTTCCATTACGAGTTATTTTATTTAAAGCTGCTGTTAGTTCAAGCTAATCAGGACAGATGTATAAATATAGCTCTTGTTCTTCTGTTAAGACATTGCTCATGATATTTTTTCTTTTGCTGTCTATAAGAAAACAATGTTAAGAAGTGATTGTCAGTTTTGTTCTGTTTGTAGAACTCAGAAGTAGAAATGTTTATTGAAAAAAAGACAGCTGCATAAAACTTGAATCTTAGAGTGTTTCCCTTGAACCACATGTGCAGTTTTAGAGAAAAACTGAGTAGGTTGCAGTGATACAGCCATATTTTGCAGTTGTACTTGGAATCTGAAAACTCAACCTGGCCTTCCTCTTTTTAGAATATCCACATAAATATGGACCACAAGGAGGTTGTGCAGATCATTCAGTATTTGAAAGAATGCAGAAGTACCAGATGTCTGGTATAGAAGAACCAACAACAGAGGTACAGCACAGGCTAATGGTTTATGTTGATTAGAAATTACTGTAATTTCATATTTCTTGTGTGTTGTCTCTCTTACTTTTGGTCAGACGTCGTCCCTCACCATTGTGAGGTACTTTAAACTATTGATAGAGCCTTCTTATTGACATATTTTTTTCTAAATTATTTTTCTTACTGCTTCAACAGCATAGATGTGCTAGCTCGTGGTCCTAATGAATCCTACATGATCTCAGATTTTTCAGCAGTTGGAATTTTAGATAGATGTGGAAATTAAGCTTGAAATGAGGAATATACTTTATTGCAGTTGAGGAGGGTTTCAAGATCCCTTGATCTCCAAGTAATATATTGGTCCTTGAAAAAGTTATTGCTCTTTAAGTTATGTTAATGTAACACACATGTAGTATCTGAGTGCTTTCTGTGGTAAATGAAGTGATAAAGTGGGAGAGTCTTGCTAGTTATTTTGAAAGATTGGAGGAGTTACAGCATGCTACAGATTGCCTGTGAAAGGAGGCAAGTGATTTACGGGAAGGGTCCCTGCACATTTTTCTACTTTCAGGTTTGTACCACTTCTCATGAAATTGGACTGGTTTTTAATTTCAACATTTTCCAACAGTCAATTATTGAGCTTCTCTTGGTGTTAATGATGTTCAGAGCTGTTCCAAGTTCTGGCATAGTTTTGTGGTGTTGGTTAAGTATATGCTAAAAACCCGCCGATGCAGTATGGCTTGCTAAGTAGTACCGGCAAATTAAAATTTATTTACATAATGACTCTAGAAATTACCAACAGGATTATGTAATTCAGTGTTGGAAACAATAACATGCTTTCCCAAAAAGTTTACTTGTAAAACTTTAGGGAGAGAGTGGGCCATCAATCAGTGGATACCATGAGGCAAATGTGTTAGCAGATACTGCTCTGACTAATGTGCATTATTTTAACTTCGTGTTTAGTGCATCATTTCCATGCTGAAGTGCCTCAGTTTTTCTGTTTGCCAAGGTAGCTGACTAAGGTAATTACTATGTGAAATAACTTGTGTTAGGAAGAATGTGTTTAAGTACCATGGTTCTGCTTGGGGTTTTTTGTTTTGTTTTTCAAATTTACAAAGCATTTGTTCATCTTGAAAAAGGACTATGAAAGAAAAATACCAAAGATCACATGAATTAAAAAAAAAAAAAAAAAACCCAAACCTATTTCACATTGTCTGCCTTTTGTAAAATAAAATGAAATGCAGGGAAAGGTTTGCCTGAGATTAGTAAAAATGGATGGCATACTTGAAAACTGGCTATAATATAGTTAAAGATTCATTAAACTTTGTGGGTTAAAGAAAAAGAATGAAAATCTGTTTGTATTAGTGGAGTGTGTTTAGAAAAATCCATTACTATTTTTAGGTAATATAATGTAGCATGTAGATCTACAAAATTAATATATTTGTTTCCTGTGTATATGTAGAAGCCTTTTGAAGAGCCTAAAAACAATGGTCCACAGCTTTTAAGAAAAAAGCGAGCCACTCAGGCTGAAAAAAATACATGTCAGCTATATATTCAGACTGACCATCTGTTCTACAAGCATTATGGAACAAGGGAAGCTGTAATTGCACAGGTATTTCCAATGCCTTTATTTTAAACTATATGCTTTTACTTGTGTATTTCTGATAAATTTCATGTAATTAAATTGTGTATTTTATTGTTTATTTATTTTAAAATGTCTTGTTTCATTTATTACAGTGACCTTGACATTATTGAAACCATTTTTTTTTCATTTTACTGAAAAGATGCTATGTATCTGTGACAAGTCTTGGGCATTTTTGCTTCCTTTAGTTAATACCGGCAGCTGTGGTTTGTTTAGCACCTCTGAGCAATACCTGCAGTCTGACTTTTCTCTATTCTTACTCAGAAAAATAATAGTTCCTGAAGAGTTCTATTTGGTTTGACAGCCTGACAAGCCTCTGTTAACAGTTGTGTAGCCTTCCATTTGAAATTCTGGTTCAGAACACTGAGCTAGTGCAACAGAGATCTATTCCTGTAGTGGAAAGTTCCAACAGCAGTCACAAATAAAGGCAGATGCTTAACATTTGTCAATATATAATTAACTGGAAAGAGTTTGGTTTGGTTTTTGGTTTTTTTTTTTTTTCTGATAACTTGATAAAAATATAACTGGCACATTAATATGTTTCTCTTGAAGTCTGAAGTTTCACTGCATATTTGACTTCTACTACTTACTCATCAGACTGTATGTACACAATTCAATTTGAGTGGCATTTTCTAAAGCTTTGAATTCACCTTCAAAATCAGGTTTTCAATGAGTTGGTATTTCTTTGTGCTCTTGGAAAAGGTAAATGATCAATGTTTTCACATTTGTGTTCTATCAGAAATGAAAGAATGATGCTGTAACAAGTAAATTTTTTTTCTCAAAAAAGACAGTGCTTTGTATTCAATTTTAACTATAGTGCTGTCTTTATTGTAGCAGTAAATCAAATGAGTATAGCAAACAGGTATCTTCATAGCTGTTAGTGTAATCTGTTTAAAAAAAAAAAAAAAGCTAGTGGCAAAATACTTTGCCATTTTCTGGCATGGTGACAATGCAGATTCTAGGCTATGTAGTGATTTAATTCCATTATTTGCCATCAGCATTTGTTTAAGAAGACCTGTTAGAGTTCATACGGCACAGTATCGTACATGCAAAAGCATAGGCCTTGCAGTTCTTGCTATTTAAGATCAGATGTAGTGTAGTGTAACTTTGAGCTGTAATTACTTTCATTTTTGACAGATATCCAGCCATGTAAAAGCGATTGACACAATTTACCAGTCAACAGACTTTGCAGGAATCCGTAATATCAGCTTCATGGTGAAACGAATAAGAGTAAGTTGTACTGGAAATACTTTTAGCTTCACAGATACTGCTTGGAGGCTGTATTTTCCAAAAGTCCTATTGTTGTTACTTGTAACCGTTTATTGTTAGTAATTTTGTAGCACAAGGATCTCTGCATTAAATGGCTCTTTAACCCATTTATTTGATTTGGTTTTAGTGTTTATTATCAAAAGCTTGCTACTTCTGTTCTTAAGCTGTAGTCACTTTTTATAGGCATTATCTTTTTATGTTTCAGTAGTGTTGACTGTGTGGCGAATGGATTGTTGGTCTCCAAGAAGTTTAATACTAAAATAGATAATTGCTATCCAGGTTGGAAGTTCCTTCTACAGGTGATGATTTTAAGAGGATAAATATAAACTTTTGGGGACTAATGGAAAGGAAAAAGGAAGGAAGAAAGAGGAGTGAGGATTTACTGCACCAGTGCAATTGTGTATTTATTGTAGATCTTGGTTTTCTAAATAGTGGGATGGTAATTTGTCAAGACCTATAAATCTTTAGCAACCTCGTTTAACTATTTAATGTATCAAGGTATTGACGTAAAGCTTGTTAGCTGGTATTTACAAGCCAAGTGAAAATTAATCATGTCTTACAGTTTGTTTCAATTTACTTTTAGATTAACACAACTGTAGATGAGAAGGACTCTTCCAATCCCTTCAGATTTCCTAATATTGGTGTGGAAAAGTTTCTGGAACTGAACTCGGAACAGAATCATGATGATTATTGCTTGGCCTATGTGTTTACAGACCGTGATTTTGATGATGGAGTCCTGGGTCTGGCTTGGGTTGGAGCCCCTTCAGGTAATTATATACAAACCTTCAGTGCTATGAGATGAAGTATTGTAGGTATGTAGAAAGAAGAAAGGTAAAAAAGTCATTTAAATTGACAGTAAATTGATGAAAGTCACATAAACATCTTTCCACAGTTTTGGTTAGGTATGATTAGATTTTTCTTTGTTTAAATATAAACAGTATATCATGTGTCATTTGAATTAGTCTTTCTGTCTTTCTGATGAGCAAGATGTGAACAATGAAGAAAAACATACTACTTTTGTTAAGGTGGTATTACTTGAATGGCTTTTTATTTATGACAAATGAGTGACCAGTAAAGTGTCAGAAGAAACAAGTATTTCTGCTGTGTATAAACAGAGCTCACAAGTAGGCAGTTTGAATTTTGAAGTGCAGACCCTTCAGATTTTCTAGGTAGTATTTTTATGTGGGGTATTTGGTTGGTTTTTGGTTTTGTTTGGGGTTTTTTGTGGTGGGTTTTTGTTTTGGTTTTTTTTTTTTTTTTTTTCTGTGTTGTTTGTTTGCTTTAAATAAAGTGAAATCAAGTGAAAACTTCTTTCTGGGAGATGATCAGAACAATTACCGTGTGACTCTTCTTGAACTGATGCTTATTAGTTTCAATCTTGTTGTGTATTTTGGCTCTGAAGTATGTCTCTTGATGTTAAAGAAAAAAAATATAAAACAATGGTCTTCATGTGTGCAGCATCTTGAGAGGTTTGTTCTGGGTATATTAGTTTTATAGGATGTAATAGTTTTATAAAAATTGATATATTTAAAAGCTGTTAGTCTTTAAATTTGACTAAGTAGAAATTCTTTAATTATAGCTCATTGCATATTCCAAGTTGTGGAAACTTTCACAGAAATGAAAATCAGAAATTCAGAGTAGTCTTCCCTTGTTTTGTTCCTTGAGTGACTTCTATAAAATAAGGAATTAGGCTGAAGTACAACAGGTTTTAAGAGATTATGCAAGAGACTGGACACTTTTGTGACAATCTCATCAAGACCTTTAGCAGAATTTGAGTAACTGTGGAAGAAACATTAAACCACTCATGAGATGTAGCTATACATGATAGATAACCTTGTGTTGTTTACCGCTGTACTTTCCTCTAAAGCGCTTGTTGGTTGTAGAGTACTGGAGCTATGTGGAAAACTGTCGTGTTATTACAGTCTCTCTGACCTTGATTTTAGGAAATGAAAATGCTCAAATAAGTGAAATATTCAGAGGGGTAACAAATCAGTGGAACCATGGGTGTAGTAAGCATGTTAGAAGGACCTGTATGAACTAACATTAGTGAGTGTGGAAGAATTGTAAGAAAAATAATACATAGGTGTCCTGTGTAAAGAGGAAGCTTTTTCTGTGATAACTAGTGTATAGACTGAGCAAGCACAGGATGAATTGGCATGTACGTTCCATAAATACTGCTTCCAAAACTAAATTTGAGAAGAATTAAGTTGCTTTGATGCACATACTGACATAGCTTAAATGGGATATTTCCCTAAAATGAAATTTTATTTCAGAAAACAAGGGAACTGCTTTAAGAGTGTGCATTAGACACAGTTTGTTAGCAATAGATATGCTGAATTTTAGAACATTGATAATGCCTCAGAACACACTTAAGATACGGAAAAAAAATGGTGAAATTTGAGTCACAATTTCGATACTTTTCTGGACAGTAAGTGTGATGCTCTTGATTGTTGACCTTCTAAATGTGGGTCTGATTAACCCATATATCAAAAATATTGTCAGTTGGTACAGTGGAAAAATGAGTCAATATTGCAGACAAGGAGATATAGCTAATCTTTGGTACTTTATGGAAATGCTCATACCATGAGAGAGGATCTCCTGTGATTTTACTGGTGGTCTTTTGTGGGGTTTTTTTAGTGTTTGTTTTTTTGGTTGGTTGGCTTGGTTTGGTTTTTTTTTTTGTGGTTTGTGAGGTTTTCTTGTTGCTGTTGGTTGACTTTTTTTTGTGCATTTTGGTTTGTTTTTTAATAAACACTGCAGCCACCCTGCTACTCTTGTACTACAGGTATGACAAAATCAGGGCTTGTCCATACAGCGGAGGCCCCAAATAGTCCTTAGTTAACTATTCTAAACCAGCTAACTACTTGTGTGAATATATCCATTTAGTGCTGAGAACACTAGTGTGGGTAAATCTAATATTTCAAAGTTGGATAAATATTAATTATCCAGAATTTTTAGTCCATGAGCATCCCCTGAAGAGGCAAATTCTTTCTTGTTCTAAATGTTGCTAGAAAAGTAATGCAGTACTACTTTCCTTAAATTACTAACTATTGTATTTCTGTCTAAATATAGGGAGCTCTGGTGGAATATGTGAAAAAAGCAAACTGTATTCTGATGGTAAGAAGAAGTCTTTGAACACTGGGATCATCACTGTTCAGAACTATGGCTCTCACGTTCCGCCCAAGGTTTCTCACATTACTTTTGCTCATGAGGTTGGGCATAACTTTGGTTCACCTGTGAGTATTCCTGTTGATCTGTTAACTTGCTTTCAGTGACTTTGAAATGCGTGTATTGTGAATGGAGTTCTTACCTATGAAGAAGGAAAATGTGATCATGACTGCACATGTGTATGCTCACGGTATACAAACAAAAAAGAGGTTGCCAAACTAAGTCCCTTTTATGAGTGTTTGACAACACTAGTGCAACAGTGGATTTTGTGAATTATTGCTACTAGTTCAATCTCCTGTAAAGGGACTGTATTATTATTTTCTAAACTTTCTTGGTTTTTATTGAAGACTAGGATCACACACATCTGTTTTAATGTATTTTAGTTTATCCTAGAGAGGAGGAAGAATAATTGAAAAATTAAGATGACACTTCATTCAACAAGTAAACGTGGGACTGGTTCTTTATGTTCAATTATTTATAATTAGAAGTTTACCTAAGAAAGTTGTGGAGAAGATTCATATACCAATAAAAATATTTTAGAGCAAAATTGTCTCCCAGTCATTTAGGGACATAGTTTGTTTGTGGCAAGCTGAAAGCACGAGGCTTTTGGTTTTGCTGGAGACAAGAACAAAGTTTTCTGGTTTGGGTTTTTATTTTTAAACTGAAGTATATATACTTCCTACTCTTGGAAGCAAAATGAAATCAAAATATGGCAGGAATGATGAGTTCTTCCAAAACAGATGCACACATGTGAATGCATTCTTTATGGGCCTTGAGCAAATCCGTAATATCACTGCTCAGACTGGGAGCAAACCTTTCAAGTGTAACTGAAAATATGAGCACATGAAACTGAAAAAACTGAAAGATCTTCTGGATCAGCCTTGAAGATGGTTCTTTTAATTTTACTTTTAAACTGGGTTTGATCCAGGGAAATATGTGAAAGTACATATAATAAATTACATAGTTCTCACAACTATGTTGAAAATTCTGCCTACTTCTTTTGGAGACATAGATTGTATTTCTGTAAAGCTGTATGCATCAGAACAGCATTAGAGTTCCTTTTGTACTTAACAACCCAGTATATTTTCAGTCTGCTAATTGCAAGTATGTCAGCCTGTGCTACATTTTATTCATCATGCTGGATGTTGTATAGATCTAGTCACTGGCTGCCAGAAACAGAGTTCTGCTCTATTCTGAAAAGCTCTTTGCACCTCCCTCAAAACAAGCAAAAAGAATTGACTGCTGTTTAAGTTAACTCCTGCTTTTATAGCACAGAATACTTAGTACCCTTTTGTGATCATAAAACCACACTTTTTAGGAGATGGCAATTTTTTCAAGTCAGTATTCCAGGACAAATCTTGGTTTTCTGTATACTTTTCAAATTCCAAGAAACCTTAGAGTGTAAGATGGTGTTTTGCCTTTATGAACCTTTTATTCTCACTGCATTAAGGTTACCAAGTCAGGTTACTTTTGCAGACATATAAAAAGATAGCAAGAAATTAGAGAAGCTGTCTTGAAATAGTTTTAAAATACTTGTTTTGCAGCATGATTCTGGAATGGAGTGCACTCCAGGAGAGTCCAAGAACTTGGGACAGAAAGAAAATGGCAATTATATCATGTATGCAAGAGCTACATCTGGGGATAAACTTAACAACAACAAGTTCTCTATCTGTAGCATTCGAAATATCAGCCAAGTTCTTGAAAAAAAGAGAAATAATTGTTTTGTCGGTATGTATTTACTCATCCTGAAAGCAGAATGGCTAAGGTATTACCATTATGCTTAAGTACAAATTTATGTTCTTAATTTCTGTTTTACTTTTTTATCTTGCTCAGTTTTATTTGAGCTTTGTTTTGTTTTGTGGTTGGTTGTGGTTGTTTGGGTTGTGGGGTTTTTTATTATTATTATTTACTGAAAGATTCTGTAAGTAAAGAATAGAATTTGGAGTACTTTAAGTTCTGGACTCCCCAGTACAGGAAAGACACAAAAATACTGGAGAAAGTCCAGCAAAGGGCTATAATGATTGAGGGATTTGAGCATATGACGTGAGGAGAGGCAGTGAATGCTGCAACTCTTTAGTCTGGAGAAGAGAAGGCTGGGTAGCGGACATCTCTTGTCTGCCTTTATAAATGTCTGATGGGAGGAAGTAAAGAAAGCAGGGCCACTGTTTTCAGTCATGCCCAGTGAAAAGACAAGAGTTAAGGAGCACAAATTAAAATAGAGAAAATGCTATTTAAACATTAAAAAAACCCCAGGGATTTTGCAGGAATTTTGTTTCTTGAGTCAGCACTGTGAGCTCTTGCATATTTTGTGAGATTGTGCAGCAAGTACCTTTGGGTTTTGGTGTAGTAGTAGTTCAACCCAACACCATCAGTTTTGCCTGAAGGTCTTCAGGCTCTGATAAAGGAGGAGGAGTGCAAGAAAGGCTGCTGCTCCATTGGAAGAAAAAGGTCCTCTTATCACTGCTGATTTTCTATCCACACAGGAAACTCCCACTGTTATCAGCAGAGACCTGCTACTCAGAGGCTTAAAATTCTATGAATTATAGGAATGACTAAGCTGAGTGGCAAGCAAATCATGCAAGCTGACTTGAGCCCTAGTCTGGAAGCCATCTTGACCACACCTTTTCAGTCACAGTTAGCTGGATGCTGTTGCAAGTCAATGTTAATGTTGTCTATTCGCAGATTCTTTGTACTGTTTTGTACATAAATATATGGGCATTTTTTCAGAGTCTGGTCAACCCATCTGTGGTAATGGACTGGTTGAACAGGGAGAACAGTGTGACTGTGGCTACAGTGACCAGTGTAAAGATGAATGCTGTTATGATGCAAACCAACCAGAAGATAAAAAATGCAAGTTAAGACCAGGCAAATACTGCAGGTATTGTGCATGTCTGTTATAGGACACTTTAATTTTGGGGGATTTATTGGTAATTATAATTGATATTTTAGAATCTGAATCTGTTTTATCTGCATTATTCCTAAAGCATTTATTCTGTTTAAAATGCCTTATACAGTGAGTGAGAAGTTCATAAGCACAATTTGGTGTTAATTGTAGCTTGCTTTCCCCTGGATGACTGTTCTCAAGCTTTTGAAAAAAGCATGATACAGGACTGGATTGTATCACTGCTAACATTGTAATACTCAACACAGACAAATATGTGTTGAAATTCTGTTATCTCTATTGGAAACGTGTTGTGCCAAAACTATGTGATTCAGAACAACACAGCCAGGGTGCTGTTTTTCCAGTAGATACAGGAAGGTATTAATTGCCCAGAGAGTAATGGAGAATATTATGCAATGGGAGCCTATCTGAGTGCCATTTCTACAGCATTGCCTAACTGAAAATTACTAAAGGATATAGCTGATTTTTTTTAATTGTTATAATTACTTTTTGTTTGTTTTTAAATGCTTATTTTGTGAATTAAATTTAACCATGTTTTTAAGTCACATTGTATCTTGGCACTTTTGTGTATACAGTGATTTATAAGAAGAACTTATAAAGAACATAAGACTTACAATGAAGTACGTCAATTTCTGTCTTTTTAGTTCCATCTTAAATTTTTACCTCATCTGAAAACTTAAGTGCTTTTTTCACATGAAAGGTGTGAGCTTTTGTTGTTCTTCAGAGACAGACATAAATTTAACATTTGGTTAGACTTTGCATGTCCTCCTTGCCCCCCACACCCCCTGCTTTGCAAATTGATATAATTTATGCTGACATGGAGGCCTTACATTGTCTTGTCTTATAATTGGTCTCTGCGATTCTATGTTGCACATACAGTGAGGAGCTGTTTACTTCTGACTATGCCAGGTGCTACCACCACCTCCTTTCTTTACTCTCAAGAGAGTTCAGCTGACTGTGGTCTAGCTTTATGCCCTGTTGGGGCAGTCTTTAAATGTGAATTGCTGCATCATTTTTGGTTTAGAATTCCTTTCTTTCCAGTTCTATTAAAATAAAAAAATTTGCTGTACAAAGAGGTTTCCAGAAACATGTAAAGCAAATCCCAGTGTAAGAATGGATCCCATCAATAACATGTTATAATACATTTTAAGAAAACTGTGGTATCTATCCAGCTCCTTTATGTGTCTTTTAGCCTTTTCTGTGTAACATAAGAGTGATGTTTCTTAGTATGTAATAGTTTTAAAATGGAGAGACTGCAGGTCTGTGCCATCTTCTGATGTCCACTAAATGCCAACGAGCGAGCTGGGAATAGTGTTGAGATGCAGAAAAATTAGAGATGAGAAGTCAGGATGCTTAGCTTTAATCAAGTAGCTCTGTATGTTTTATAACCTTCACTCTTCTGCTGCTTGTAATGGCATGTGTACTCAAACACAGCTTCAGAAAGGGAAATGATTTTTTCCTGCTGTTTCACCAGGTAGACCAGTATGATACACTGGTGTACATAGTATAATGGGCTCAGATGCTTTGATGTCTGTGACAAAAAGGAGCCCAAGTGTTTTGGGAGAAACAGTGAAGCTATCAGCTTTCTTTGCCTAATGTTTCATTGCCCTAAAATTTGTTTGTAAGCTGACTGTGATTTCTGATATAAGATCTGGCCTGTCTCCTTCCCCTTTCTTGTTTATTTAAACAATGTAAGTGGTATGGCTGCAGAAAATAGGAAGAAAAAAAAAAATCTATTGTGGATGCTAATTGGTGACAGCCGAACCTTGATTTCTATATTTGAATGTAAAATGTGCTTATGTTTTTTCTAAATGCAAATAGTTTAATTGGTTACTACACTAAGAAATCTGTATTCAGTGCAGTAACCTTTTGTTACTGTAAGGGACAGAAAAAAAATTATTTTACTAAGCACAAATCAGAAATGTTGAGTTTGAGTATTTTTTCAGGACTAATAGTTCTTCTGGAATCATTCATGCTGCTTTAAATCCATGTTTTCTATTTATTTCTAGCCCTAGTCAAGGCCCTTGCTGTACTGCACAGTGTATTTTCAAACTGAAGACTGATAAGTGTCGAAATGATTCTGACTGTGCAAAAGAAGGAATGTGTAATGGTGTCAGTGCTTTATGTCCAGCATCTGAACCTAAAGAAAACTTCACAGCTTGCAACAGGCGCACACAAGTTTGCATGAAAGGGGTATGGTTTGGGGTGTTTTTTACTATCATATGCAACCGCTGTTGTTTATTGCAAGGCACTGTATTATGAAGCGATATGGTTTTGGTACATAAGGGAGAAGAGTGTAAGATTAATCCCTTTTTCAATAAAAATGCTTGACTTATCGGTTTCAATCCAAATTATTGTGAAGGTACAGCAAATATTAAGTGGATAACAAATAGCAAGCAAGCTTTACTATTTGAGCAATGTTCCATTTTAAAGTTTTTTGTAAAAAAGCAGGATAATGAAAGTGCTTTATTTCCTAGTTTCATGTCCTCATTTTTCTTCAGTCTTAAGTGATTTTATTGCATTCAAAAATTAGATATGCTATCAATACATGTTGAATTTGGTTTAATGAAAATATAGTTTCTCACACATGTGCATGTAACACAGAAGCACAAGCATATGGAATTACTCTGAACTGCCATTAGTTTTCTGGTTTAAAGAGTCCATGGCAGCTGCTATGAAATATTGATGGGAAGTCCTTTTATAAATTGATCTATGTTTGCTTGAAAGCAGAAACAAGCAAAAAGGCATCCTCTTAGAGAATTGTAACTTGTGTTGCTATAAGTCTGATTTCCACAATCCAAGTTGTAATAATTTTTCAGCTGGAGTCATATTAAAGATAGAGGAATTGTCTTGATACAGTTATTTGATTTTTGAAAGAAGATTATAAATAAATTGAGTTGGTTTTTTTTGAAGTGTCCTCCTGCCAGGGAACTAATATAGAGTCTTTCATGCCATTGATTTTTGATTATTATTTTCTGAGATAAATTTTTTTTTTTTAATTCCCCCCCCTTCTAACCATGGTTTTGAATAACTAAGCTTCAGTGTGAATTGCAGTGCTCTTAGTGTTTCGCGGGGTACTCTGAGGCCCTATAGTATTGGGGGGTGAAGGGAGTAAATCGCCTTTAAAAACAAAAAATCAAATAATGCTGAACACTGTAATTGAATATCTGTAATATTTTTTTGTTTTATAAGCTTTATAAGAAATACAAACTATTATTTTTATTGATAAGTATCTTTAGACCCACAGTTATGCTTTCAGCTATTAAAAATTAACATCTTTCCTAATGTCAGTGTGCTTAAAAGTGAAACTGATTTCTGTGTTGTCGTGCTTTTGTCTCAAACAGCAATGCGCTGGCTCTATCTGTGAGAAGTATGGCTTGGAGGAATGCACATGTGCTAGTTCAGATGGCAAGGACGATAGAGAATTGTGTCATGTCTGCTGCATGAGAAAAAGTAAGACTTGTCTGAATTGCAAGCAAAACTACAGTAGTAGATATCTGAGGAATCTTTTTTTCTTAACTTGAGGGCTTACTGTGATTTTGTTCATATTTAGTTTCAGATAGACATTGCATTGTATCTTGTGGGAAATATACAATATACTTTTTTTACTAATTAATAGAAACTTGACATTTTTCAAAAGCAGTTCAAACAGTTGAACAACCAATATTTCTGCACATATGTTTTAATACAATAACAGTTTGATTAATCTAATTTGTATTCACTTTTCAGTGGACCCAGCTACTTGTGCAAGTACAGGCTCTAGCCAGTGGGAGAAACACTTTGGTCGTAAAACTATTACTTTGCAACCTGGATCTCCTTGTAATGATTTCAAAGGATACTGTGATGTGTTTATGAGGTGTCGGCTTGTAGATGCTGATGGCCCTCTAGCTAGATTAAAGAAAGCCATTTTCAATCCAGAGCTATATGAAAATATTGCAGAATGGATCGTGGTAAGTATTTTTTTGATCTTGTTAAGCAGTATTCACAGTTAGTAAACGTTGCTATATATATGTATATGCACATTGTACTTGACTGTTCTCGAAGTATAGTTCAGTCCTTCTTTTACTATTTTTTCTATAAGCATCTTGAGTGCAATGATTAAGTTTGACAGTTTGAAGGGAGTGGAAACAAGAAACAAATAAATATTTTGTGTTAACTCTAAATATATTGATCTGTAGCATTTCTAATTTTTGCCCTAGATGACAATTTCCTAGTAATAAACTGGGAGGAGGGCTACAATGAAACACCATTATAGAGCTGCATAGTCAATTTGGTTTAAGCTGTTGATAGTTTTGGGATTATGTAGCTCTGTGGTAGTGTATCTTATGTGAAATACTCTTCTGATAATGGAAGGAATCTGAAATATTTGTTGGGGTTTTTTGTGTAAGAACTTTGAGATGTTTTTACTTTAAAATGTTATGGTCTTTTAAGTGACATTTCGGAACAGCTTTTTGATGACTGTTAAAAGGCAAATGAAAGCCATATTCAATGACTTCTTCCTCCTGTGCATGTATGCCAGTCTATCCTAATTATTTTTTTAATGATTTTTAGGCTTATTGGTGGGCAGTGTTACTTATGGGAATTGCCTTGATCATGTTAATGGCTGGTTTCATTAAGATATGCAGTGTTCATACTCCAAGCAGTAATCCAAAGTTGCCTCCTCATAAACCACTTCCAGGTGAGTACACCAAGTAATTAAATTTATAGATAAATGCTTTATCCTCTAAAGGGAAATTTCAGATGTCACAACCTGTAGTTCTTAGTCTGGCACTCTGAAACTGCAAATGGAATTAATGGCAGTGAAACAGTAAAAATGTAACTCTTGACTTGTTTTTCTATAATATAACATGCATATCAAAAGAAAGCTTTGAAGAGTTTTTCTAAGTCAGAGATCCCATGCTACATTTTGTAAGAATCAGCCTGTTTAGGTAATAAAATGTATTCTGTAAATATTCCATGCAGCTATTCATCTGCTTAAAACCTAGCAGGTCTAAATCTGAATGCTTTCAGAAAAATAGTGATACTTAATTTTCATGCCAGGGCAATTTTTCTGGAAAGAATTTCTTTTTAAAGTACATTTTAATAATTGTATCTTTTTTTGAAACAGGCACTTTAAAAAGGAGGAGACCACCACAAAACACTCAGCCTCCACAGCGGCAAAGGCCCCGAGAGAGTTATCAGATGGGACATATGAGACGTTGACTGCAGCTTTTTGCCTTGGTTCTTCCTAGTGCCTACAATGGGAAAACTCACTCCAAAGAAAACCTAATAAGTCATTGTCCCTGGTCTAACTCTCAAAAATTGAAGAGGAAAAAAAATAAAAGCATGATATGCCCTCAAAACAAGTGGAAATGGTTAACTTTTAATGAGAGAATCTTCCAGCTCAAAAAGAAGAAAAGCGTTTTTTCTTGCATAATTTTAATTTAGTGGCACAAAGTCCTAGAGTATCATGATTCTTTCCCCCTTCAGTGCTCTTCATTGCTGCATTTTCTTCACTTGCAGGCAAATATGGCTGTAGTAAAACTTTTACTCAAGAATTGAAAAAAATATATATATTTTTCAACTGCCAGACAAGGCTAGGAAGCTAGACCACCTCAGCATTGGAGACATTACTTGTCGATGTATATACATTGTTATATGCAGACATGTATTTCTAACGTACACCCGTACTTGTGTGCAATTGTAAACAAGAGAATTGCAATATGGATGTTTCTTTGTATTATAAAACTTTTCCGCTATTAATGAAGAAATTACTGTTTAATTGACATACTCAGGATAACAGAGGATGATGGTGTGTAATGGTCAAGGATCCTGTGATGCTTTACACAGCAATTTTGAAGCAAATCAAACTTTTTTTAATCATGATACAATGTTGTTTCAAGCCCTCATTTCATCTTTATCAATCAGCTGCTAATATATATAGCATACAAGATTGAATGGTCCTTTAGAGATAACAGGTGTTCTGCAAACTTTACAAATGCCAGAATATTTCAAAAGTGTTTCATTTATCTAATTTCCTATTGCTCAGCATAAATATTTTTAATTTAGATAATGAAGAGTTAAGTGAAATATTTCCATGTTTTATTAGAAAATTCTGCCTGTTTTTCAACTTGTTTTAAAAATTACAACCAGTTTATTTGGGCTGTTCAGATATTCTTACAGTATAATAATTGAGTTTGTGTTCTGAGAGATATGGAAAGAAAGAAAAGCTGTAGGTTTCTTATTTTCTTTTTTTAATTTATCAGATATTTGAGTAACCTTTCAGCATGATACTGTTGATGGATAACCACTATAGTAGAGTGATTTGCCACAGCTACTGTGGCAGAGTTAAAGCTGTAGTTAGGACTACCAATGTTCCCACATTGTATACCAGTAGTGAAGTTCAACAGCACAATGTCCCATTCCAAAGTTTTTGTAATGAATGTAAATAATTGGCGTATCTGAAAGAGGAAACAAAAAATGTCTTAAGGTGCTTACTGCTGTGCAGGAGATGAAAGGGGGCATTACAAAATGTTTAAGCTTGTGATATATTTATTGCTTATTTTCCAAAAGCACCAAACTAATTAGAGATGCAAATGGCTATAATTTTCCTGGCTTTGCTTAGGAGAAAATTTCCTAAGGGGTGGACAGGCTTCCTTTGGGTTTGTGTTTGGTTTTGTTTGGTTGGTTTTGGGTTTTTTTTTTTTTAAGAGTATAAGGTTTACACAATCATTCTCATAATGTGACGCAAGCCAGCAAGGCCAAAAATGTTACAGAATATAATGGGATCTCCTTCTTGTAAACTTGTACAGTATGTGGTAACTTTTTCAAAATACAGCTTTTTGTACATGATTTAGAGACAAATTTTGTACATGAAACCCCAAGTCCAATAGACTATATAAATAATTCTAAATGATCTTAACTAGTTAGAAGTGTATGTAGTTGCTTTTAAGTCATTTTAAATACATTTGTTTTAAGACTGTGCAAAGATTGGAAGTGGGTTTGCATTTCTAAAATGGTGACTTTTATTCAGCAAGAGTTCTTAGTAACTTCTCGAGTGTGGTAGACTTTGGAACATGTAAATTTTTTGCCTGTAATGTTATCCTGTGGTAGGATTTTGGCAGACAAATGCTGTCCTATTTTATTTTGAGTCTTAGTTAAATGTTTTCTGAAAACAGAAATGTGCACTGAACTCTCCACTGCAAGTCAAGATGTGGTAAAACCGGAAGAAAGTTCAAGACAATGAAATGGAATACTACTGTTGATTTCATGTCCACTGTGTTTTATACAGTATCTTTTTTGTTCACTTTGGAAATTTTTACTAAAAATGCAAAAAATAAAGTATTGTGCAAAGATATGTAAGGTTTTTTTGAAACTTGAAATGCATTAATAAATAGACTTGATGAAATCACCTTCTGAAGATCCATTTACTTTTTGAATGCTGAAAGCAAAAAGGAATACCCAGATTCTACTTAATTTTTGGCTGGAAAAGGGCTGTCATGCCAAAAAGGAATTGTACTATCTTTATACTATCAAAGTGTACCTCCCAATTTTAAAATCATAGTTAAATGCAAGAGTAAATGTAGTTTTATAGCTTTTTTTTTTTTTTTTAACAAAAACCCTAAGATGACCTTTAAATTACTTGTATGATCAAAGAAATAAAACCTTCTCTGTTCTTATCTACAAAATGGAAATGAGTTAGTGGTGGGGTATTCAAGCCTGACACCATAGCTACTCAACAATACTTTCTGAAATAGATATATTTTTGAAGTGAAATGCAGGAATTAACATGCAACTGACACAGCTGGGGCTGTGGTTTTGTGTATCTTGTGTAGTTGATTTAAGTGATAAAGCTGCTTTGAAAAGCCAAGTCCTGACACACTTTCATTCTTAGAGCTGTTTGTTGAGAATGGCCTGATTCAGACATTTCTAACTGAGCAGCTTATGCTTTGATGTAATCAAAGCATATTCGGTTACTTTCTTGAAGTACTTGGGTGGGTGTTTTGTTTGGTTGGTGTTTAGGGATTTTTTGGTTTAGTGTTGTTTGTTTGTTTGTTTGTTTGTGGTTGTTTGTTGGGTTTGGGGTTTTTTTGTGTGGTGTGGGTTTTTTGTTTGGGTTTTGTTTGTTTGTTTAACAGAGGTGCTTCCCTTTCTTGCGAAATAGCACAGTCAGGGCAAAAGGTATTAAAAGGTAATCAGCTGTAGCGGAGCTCTTCTGCAAATCAGCATTATTGGTGCCTAATAGATTTGGTGATGGTTGTGTTTAAATTTCTGCCTAGAAACATAAAACCAGAGGGGTAGAAATAATGTCCAAGCATCTAAAATTAAAATTTTGTGTATATCTTAAAATATGTTGGGGGGAAATAAGAGCTCATAAGTAGCTATAATATTTCTACCTAATACTTGGTCTAGTAATCCCTAGTTATTTATTCCTGTTTACTTATTAATTTTGTATTTCTTAATGTTTTAGTCTTTAAATGTGTACATTCACCTCTGGTCTAGAAGCATGCATAATTGGAATGATGTGACTGTGAGAAGGACATCAAACTCCTCTTAATCTCTGAAACTTTATTTATATCATACGAACTATGTTATTGATATAGTTTGCATTTTAATTAATGTTCCAATATTTCTTTCAGGAAAAACATAAGGAAGGGATTTTTACTTCTGAATATTGGATGTTCATTACTACAGAGAGCTGATTGAAAGGACAGCATCCATTACATCATTCTAAGCTGTTCTTGTGACAGGAAAAGGCTTCTGATGGCTTTCAAGGTCTTGATTCAGTTGTTTGGAGTGAGACAGGAATAATTCCAGTGAATACAAATGAAGGCACCACAACAGGCACTTGCATTTATAGGTATGACTTCAGTATTATGTTCAGGCATTGTAAGACCTGGGTTGTACTTTAACTTGGGATTTATTTAATTCAATTAGTGTGATGGATATCAGAACACAGGGACAGGATTTACTTGGATATGACTTGTGAAAAATGAAGTCAGAGTAAGTATCTTCATATCTGCAAGATTTCAAATACTGAATGTTCTTCTAATTTTCCTGGGTTTTAGTTTTAGAGTTTTCAAATTGTCTTATTTGAGGATATGCTGCCTTGTTTCAGTTAACTGGAGAATGTATTTGGATGTTTTGTCCCCAGAAAGTCTTCAAACTGCAATATCCCCATTACATGAGTTTCAGCACACTGTAAATATCTCAGACCTTTTTTCCACCTTCTTTTCTTGAGCTAATGCTTTCAAGCTTGTTTCTCCTAAAGTTTAGGTTCCTTTATCAGCCTTCTTACCAAGTAAATAATAGTAATGTGAAAGAAATGCTAATTTTAATGTCTAAATTGTTTCTAAATGTGTTAGGATGTGAAGCTCTGATGTGAAAATGTATGGTTTACATCACCATATCTCATTAAAAGCTGTCTCACCAACTTTAGTCCTTTTTTTTTACTTTTTTTATTTTTATTTTTATTTTTTATTTCTTTTTTTCTTTTTCCAGGTATAGCAAAACATTTACATAATAGTTTCTGCAGTGGAGAAGCAGAAAGATCCAGTTCTTTCTAATCTTTGTCTCTTTGTCATCCTTCAATATTTTCTAAACAAAGCCTTTTTTTTGAGGACTGGGGGTAGGATTTGGTTTAGGAAACCTACGAAGTTCACAGCTTAGAAAGTTAGTGGTAACCAATGTGGTAGATGCAACTCCAATTAATGTATTTCAGTTATATAAATAGGGAAGTATGTTATAAATAAAACAACCCGTAACGTAAGTAAAAGTGGAATATCTCCAGCTTTTTCAAGAAGCAAACATTTAATTCTAGAAACAGTCTAGGGAGATGTATTATTTGAGTTAGACAGGCACATTTATCTCTCTTTTCTACCCCATTTTTCATTATGCTTGGGAAAGCTAGAATGGCCATGTTGTCACTTTTCCTTGTCTGTCATTCTTCAGGAGGCACACTGCTTTAACTTCATTCTCCTAAAAAAGCTGTCACTGTATCTCTTATCAATTAAGTCTCTCCAGTGGATTATAGCTCCTATGAATGTAAAGTAGAAACAAACCAACCATCATCTGAAAAACGCGTGGTGCTTATCTGACTCTCAGGTATATTTAATGCTGAAATTTCCCTCTTCAGCATGTGTTCCTGATTTGACTTTTGGCTGTTGTATTTAAGTGATTGATTTTTATATAAACACAGAACATTCTACAGAGCTTTAATAAAATAATCATGTTAGGAAATTTAAATACTGGACTTAGCAACCTGAAGCATGGAATTAATCATTTAAATTGTAACTTTTGACATAGGTGGAAATACAAAAATTTGCTTCGTTAAGCAAAATACCTTAAAGACCAAACCTTCATTTTCAGTGAAGTTCTAAAGATTCTTTTGCATGGAATTTGTATCTAAATCTATAAATATTTCTCATAATCAAGACATTAGTCCAAGTGGCCATTTTAAGTAACAGATCAACTACTGAAATACACACCCTAGGAATGACAACTATTCTCATTTGAAAAGTATGTTTCAGTTCCCATCATATTTAGTCTGTTTTCTGTTTCCATGTTGAATATTCCTGTTGGCTTAAAGGAATGGTAGTTACTGAAAACAGATTTTAAAAAGTTAGAAGTTAATATTCTGAATATTTGACAAGAGCACCTGCATGCAAAATTTGATCACTGTTCATTGCTAACAGGATTGCAAACTCTGCTCAACATGTTCATTTGTTGTGCTTTTTATATAAATCTCACTTTAATCCTAATAACATCTGTATATTTTGATTCAAAATTCTTTTCAATATCTTGATATGGAACATATGCTTTACTTCAATTCTTAGGACTATCTTGCATGTTTCTTACCATTTAGAGAACACTTAATGCAAATTACATTCAGAATACAGTTGTAGAAACATCATTTTTAATGAATCTTGTGCTTAGCATTACAAAGTCACAAATGAAATACTCTGACATTGATTTCTATTTCAGTATTCACTACCCATAAAATAATCAGAGGGAATGTTTATTTAGTTTATATTCTGATATGGGAAACAAGGGAATTGTATATATTTGAATTTATGAAGTTTGTTTATATGCACTGAAGATGTTTGAAGGTTTTACCATTTTCATTTTTTCATGCAGTTTCAAAGAATGCTAAAATCTACTGCACAGTGATTTAAAATCTAAAAATCTCAGGCCTTACCTGAACAGGTAAATATGACTTTTTAATGCAAAAGTTAACAACTTAGTTGACTACACTTGTGTGCAATATACTAAGCATCGTTAAAAAAAGTTAAATTATTAGTATTTTAATTAAATTGGAAAATACTTTGCTGTTTAATTAATAGGGCAAAGTTTGGTATGGCATTTTTAGGTGACATAGTTATTTGGCTTGTCATATGGTCATGACAGGTAGCTCAAGCGTTCCATATGTTGAGATGCATTTTAGTCTTTGAATGTTATAAACTAAAAAGTTCAAATTCTTTGTTAATTTTATCTATTTGGGAATATTTTCTTCAATTAATTAATTAACTCCCACTTCTTTAGGCAATAGCTTAAAGTCTTAGCTGATAGTGGTCACTATTAATGTTTTAAAGTATTTAATGGGAAATTAAATTCCTTTTTTTCCTT